>JANRGW010028458.1:0-16429 GCA_024733675.1 Psilopsiagon aymara
TTTCTTTTCTTTTCTTTTCTTTTCTTTTCTTTTCTTTTCTTTTCTTTTCTTTTCTTTTTTCTTTTCTTTTCTTTTCTCTTCTTCTACTGGGTAGCCAAGTTCTATAGCCATACAAATGGCTAAATTCTAAAACATTTTAATTTTATCTGATTTCTCTTTCATCTCTCATATTGAGCTGTAAACCACATTTTTCTTATTTGAAAAGAGTGCCACAATCACAGATTTTGGCTGAAGTCTGATCTACATGACAGCTGCTGAAGCCACAGATGAGAAAAACTATGTACAAATTGAATGAAGCAGGGCATAAACAATAGCACCTCAGTAGTAGGTGCACTGCTGAACATCACATCAGTAGAGATGGCTAAGATACATGGCTTTGACTATATATTTTACTCTTATGTCAATGGCAGATTGAGTGTACTTCTGTTTAGACTTCAGCAGGCCTTACTCTCCTAGAAAGCTCAAAGCAACAGGACTAAGCTGACTCTGAGATGCTACTGAACTCAGGAGTTTAATTCATCTGTGTTAGATGTAAACATAGAACTTCACTTGATTCAATTAACCTCCCTGTGCAACTCCCCAGGGAAGCACTAACTGGCATTGCATCTAGCTCTTCATATGTTTCCACCTTCCCACTTTTCTTCTTGAGCTTTCAGGAACATCCATTCTTACCCATGTGGGTGGCAGACTCCCCCACATGGCCAGGAGGAACTCTAACAAAGAACAACTTTGGTGACATTTCCAGTTGGCATTTTTTCAGCTGATGCTTAATCAACAGCAAGATGCGCTGGTACTTGGAAATATCAGAGTCCAAAACCAGGTGTGGGTCAAGTGAGATTTCAATTTGACAAGAATATTCTGCAAAGCTCACAAAATCAGTTTGGGGTTCATACAATGGTCACACACTGTGTACTGAAAGGAAGTAAGTTAAAAGCTGTAGCACATTCCCTCATTCCCTATTCCACAGTCATACAGAAAGGTTCTACTAGAACAATATGAGTACTGAGCATCAGCATCATTTCTCTGAGAATACAACTGGGCCAACAGGTAACAATTATATCTTTACTTGCCTTTGTTACATCCATCTATTTGTAAACCTTTGCCTCTTGGCAGTCCCTTGCAGATTTTCAAACAATACTCAATGGATGTGGAAAGTCATGGGAAAACAGGTAAGAAAGTAAAAAGATGGAAGGTGGCAAAAGAATCCTTTCTCAGAGAAGCTTTGACAGCAGAATGAGATGGCATTCAAGGTCTGTGCAGCCCATACAGTAACTTCCGTGAAAAGATGAAAAAAAACTAATAAAACCAAAACCAAATCAAAACCAAATCAAAAAGTAGACAGCGTTGTAGCTTCATAATCACTTTAACAGGCTCTTTTATTGGTGAGCTCAGCAACAGAATTAGTTTGCTCTTACCCTGAATCTCTCTCTCAGAGTTTAACTGGCTTTACATTTCTCTTTTGCACCTCTATAAGCCTACTAAGCATTACCTGTCTATATATTAATCTTAGAACTTCAGTAACATGAATTTATAGTGTTCATTCTTGCTTCTATGTATGCAGTTGTTGCAGATACATTGACATAACACTGTTTAGAAGCATTTTGGCACATGTTGGATGTTAACAGTTGCTATATAAACTGAATTTTCATTCCAACTTCATACAGAGATTGCAAAATTCACAAATGGCAGATATGTGTCTGCTTCGATACTTATGTAACTTGAAAACACAAGTCATCATGCATGTAATACACCCACACGCCCTTTTCTTAGCATGGACTAAAATATAGTTCAAATACAATACACTGGCAGCTTTAAACTCTTAACAACAGATCCATGATTTAATTGCGTATTAATAAAATTATGTGTAGAAGGTTTTGGTAGAGGACAAACATGTGCCCATATAATCTCTTTCTAAAAACATGACTCTCAACATCTATCAACCTTCTGCAGCACTGTTAAGAGGTTCTACAGACATTTTCTTTGATCAAAGATGGATAAATCTTGTTTGACCTGAATTTCTGTACATGCTAGCACATGGAATATATTTGTTTATTCTGTTGAATTATGAGACAGTATAATAAAAAAAATGTATATTCCTACATTTTAGTCTGAATATCCTTATTTGGGCAGTAAAAGGAGACAGGTGCTATCTGATGCACGTCTCCTAAGGCTCAGTCATTCAAAAATCTAAATGATAAATTTTATGCTATGGTAGTTCTGTGACGCTCCATAGAAGACATATAGATCAAAACCACTGGATGGCTTATGTTTCTTATTTAGAAAGTATTTTGAATTGCTACAAATATTAAAATCCTCTGTTTTTTTCTCTGTTTACTAAAACAAAGTTATATCAAAAATATCTCATTAAGTATTTTTCTTTTGATAAGGCAAAGGTTGCCCGTGGCAGGCAACAATCAGTGTTGGAATTTACATTTACAGCAGATAACTTCCTAGATGCTCTTTAGTCTCAAACAGGTGGAAAAAAAATCATAGATTCTCTACGTTAATTGCCACAAAACAAGCAAAAAAGTACCTTTCCATTCAATCTGTAAATGTCTGTCTTTGGTATACAATGGTAGTCCACACCACAGTGGTTTTTTTTACTAGCCTTCTCCCAAAATCAGGACAGTCCAGTTTCCAATGCTTTCCCTTAGTTTAGAACCTCTCATCTTTTCGTATGACATTTTTTTATCTTCTTTTCTAAGGACCTGTCTCCCTAATAAATGTCCTACAGAACTCAAAGGCTTGTGCAATTGATTTAACAGGTTTATAGAAAATAAGTTATAGTGAAAATTGCAGAGGTGGGTGTGGGGAGAGAAGGGATATTTCAGCAAGATGCAGCCTATTACGTAAATTTGTCACCACTTGCCATACATAATAAATAAACCTTGTGCTCTTAACACTTTGATTATAGACTATACAGACAATGCAAATTAAAATTCCTGCTGCTCTATAAATGCAATGAGAGAAAATTATGTAAATTTTAACACATTGGATTGATTTGGTTGAAATGAAACCTGTTCCACTTGATGTTTCAGGGGAAGAGCCACAATTACAATGATTGAGAAACTGCAGTGTTAATGAAGTGTGTTATTGCTAATCAATTCCTCCTCCTCTGGTAATGGCACAGGCATGTGCACAGTCACTACATCATTCACTGCCAAGCGTAACCACTCACATCACCACATAGTTTGTATCGCAGAAATTAAGACCTCTATAAACTCACATACATGATCCCAATCTACTGTTCTATCACAGTAGATCTATGATAGACATTGAGGAAGAGCGTGTTCTCATATGTGCATATGTATACACACACATAAGTTGTGTGTGCATAAACATATACATATATATATATACACACACAAATAAAACCACCTTTTTGGCAATGTTGCCTGGCCAAGTACAATACTGAATTCTACCGTACATTTGGTGTGATACCAGCCAAATAACTTCACCTGGTATGAAATAATCACCCTTCTGCTGTCTGATCTCTTGGAAAATATGGAATGATATTATCATATAGTAAAGATCTGAACATGTTAATTGACAATAGAGTTACCTGGGAATTATGACAGAAATTTGGAATGTCTTTAAAAAACTAGATATAGTTGATTTCATTCTGTAACCTTCTCGTAAGGAACTGCAGTGCATTAAGCTGATAGAACAGTTTTGCAGTTTGTTGATATGTGAAGTAGACTGTACCTACACACACAGCAGAATGTGTCTCGCCAAGCACCATATCACTATTTAAAATTAAATACTCTGTAGAGCTCCTCACCAGTATGATAATGAATCACACATTGTTAATCTCTTCTTAATTATTTATTGTGTTATATAAGGTAATTAATTCTATTATTTATCACAATTTTGAAGTCCTTTTTTCTATAAAAATTTCCTTGTCAGTTTTAAAGAAAATTTTTCATTTGCAAAAGGATTTTCAGCATTAGAAATTTGTGGCACTTCTCATTTCACAGATAAATAGGAGAAGGTGGGATAAGCCAATCTCTTTTATTTTCTTTCTATATATATAACTTCCATATTATTCTCAGAAACATTTGTCATCACATGTAGCGACTGTATTTGTTTTCTGCCTCTTCTGACGGTCTGCTACTAATTTATTTCTGTTCCTGCTAATATGTAAGGAAGCACTCCACAAAGACAGCTCCCTGGCTTCAATAGCTTTTGACATATAGTATTGTTGCAGGTCATAACAGATACAAAATCAGGATCACACAGGCAATGGAAGAGCTTTCACATGGAAATGACATAACAGATAAATATACAGCACACACAGAGTGTGGCACTTACCATAAGAAATTTTAGTACATGTTATGTTTAGTTCATGTTTAGTCCATGAACCTGTTAAAAGGAGGGGTCAGGTCCCAGCTGTGAATAGAAATCTGGCAGACCAATGAAGAAAATACAAAATACAAAAATAAAAGGGAAAGATAAAACAGCATTAATCTTTCTCTGAAATAAAGTGTCATTTATTTTTGCAGGCTGAGAATTCACTCTTGTATCAGCATGCACATCTTTGCTATGTTTAAGGTTTTAAATTTGCCAACTAACTTTTACTTCATTAATCCCCAACTAATGTGACTGCCGTTAACAGTGAGAAGCACAGAGAGCCCTTGGGACTGAGTACTGTTCCTTCAGACCCTAGGCTTCCCTCCCCACCCTGAACTTATACTAACTTCTGGCTGGGGCTGTTGGAAGGATTAGCTGTGAAAGCTCTCCTTCAAATAGGGGTGATCAGTCTGCATCACACTGCTAATTTGAATCTCAAAGCATGATGTGGTCAAAGAGACAGAGTTTGGCAAACAGGCATTTGCAAAACAAAGCACAAAAATTCAGGTACAACTGAGAAACAGGAAAATCAATGTCAGCAAGTGAACTTACAGGAGTAGGAGCTAAGCATTTAAGATTGCAAGATTTGGTACAGATGTTTAGTTATATAAAATGAACACAAAGAATCACAGTGGTAAATATCTAACCCTACAGGAATCAGCTTAATTTCCAACTCACAAAGATCCTAGAAAACTGAGTCTCTCCATGCTAGCTTTTGCTTGAATTCTTTGACTTCAGACTGCTTTGTTTATAGGAAGAAGCTCTCTTTGATGTTGGAATATTAGAAGGAGTGAAACAATAAATTTCCCATATTCTAATATCCAGGCATCCTGAACTTGTTCAAGGACCCCTTGATTCATAAAGGCAAATAATTAAATTACCTGAGCTTTGATCAATGAGTTGCTGCAGTCCTTTTTGATGTAGAATGTGGCTGTTTGAAGCTCCAAACAGATAACTAGCCCATATGGTTTTTAATTATTTGCCACTAGCAGCAGATTTTATGCAATGTTCTGGCATTTCAAAGTGAGCACCTCAATATCATTTGAGGATGCTGCTCCAATAGGAGTACAATAGGTATACTAGGTCCAATAGGATCTTTACACCATAGACTTGTGCAAAGTCCATTGAAAGATTAAAACTTTCTCCTTAAAGAAGCTCAAATTATTTTTCACTCAAGTTACCTTGACTTAATGTTTTGAAAGCTGCTCTTTAGATGGCATGTCACTGAGACACATAAAAATATTCCTGAGAAGCAAGGAGGTTTGCCTTTGCAATACAAGCTTTCATCATGTTCCATGCTTTCCAACTATTTCCCTTAAAAGAAACCCAAGTGGGCACATACTCATCTAGTAAGGTGAAAGGACACTTTTACAATAGGGAAAACAAACTAATAGATTTAAGTCTTTCATTCTTCTCTCTCCTCAAATGCAAGCAAAGTCCAAGCCAACAGAAACTGGAAGTCGGTACAGATGCTGTCCTCTCAGCTGATCTGCAATTTTGAACATGACTACTGAAAGAATTCCTCTCCATAAATGAAGAATTAGTCTCCTCTTCATACACTCTAGGATTCTTTCAGTAAGTGAAAAGGTTACTAAAACAAGTGGCATACTTGGAAGGCATAATTAATGTATAGGGATCTTTTGCTCAGTTCCCTATACAGCTTCAGCAACACGAAATGACCTCAACAGGCTACTCAGAAGTGGGAAAAACAGTTTCACAACGGGACATTTTCCGGCATCATTCATGGTAGAAAGGCATCTGTCCTTCAAGGCACAGCTGTGGAAAGGGATTCATGTTGTTCAGACTGACATCTCAATTCATAAGGATACAGGCTCAGGAAAGCACAATGAATATGCCTGGCTTTCTATAGATAACAGACTAATTATTTTGCTGCATAAGGATGTAGACAGAAATTCATGTCTTTGCATTTGAAACACTTGATATGTTATTAAAAAATTGATATGTTTCTAACTTGCTAAAAAATAAATCCTGGGTCTTTTTTTAAAGCCCAAAGGGGAAATGTGTATAATCAATTGGTAAGAATGAAAAAGGAAGTTAATATGTATATAATTTAATGTTTTTTCCATTAAGTAACAGGGGCTGCATATATAACTAACATGTGAAACAGGAAATTGTCATATCTGACTCAAAACACTCCTTGTAACATTGAAGAGCCTGAAAAGAGGAGCTGCTGATCTTAAATTAAAGAAGCAATTAGCATTTGTTAACTCAAAGGAATAAAATGCCCAAAGCTTCTATGGGTTAAATAAAGTCTACATTTAAGCACATGGAAACAGTTAAAACACAAGCATTTGTGCAGTTTATTTTGAATGATTTCACTTCAACTAAAAATGGATTTAGTTTCCAGGTAGGGTATACCTCTGGGCAAAAGAATTCTTCTCTCCTCCAATAGGCAAAATGATTTAACACCATTAGAAAAGTCTTTTGTACATTTCATTTACATCTTTCTTTTCTCAATAAAGTATCAATAACTTCCTTTAATTTCTTTGCAAAAAATAAGCAAAAGTTCAGGTTTTGGTATTCCTCAGATTAAGGACAGCTTTCAAGAAATAACTTGATAGTCATTCATTTCTGAGAGATATAAAAGGCTAAGCTGTTCCACAGGCTTTATATGGTGATAGAAACAGGATTTAACAGCTGTAAGAACAAAATACAGATTTGCACACAGTCTCATCAGTAATGAGATACATGTAGACAATCTGGTTCAAATCTGCTGCAGAGGATAGCCTACAGAATCTTATGAAGGCAGTAATTACAGGTAGCACACTTTCTGACCTCTAACTCATCATAAAAAAGCCAAGGTCATGGCAATGAGCAACTGTCAAATCTTGGTAAGTATCAGAGCTGGCACTTTCTCTATAGACTTGATTATTTCAGCCAGACTAATTTCTTGTTCAATTTGATTGGATAATTAAACAAATATTAGCACAATTTCCTACATATTGTGGTGGATTGAGAGCATTTTTAATGCTAGTAGGAGTAAAAACTGGCTTAGCCCTGAAATGCACACCTCCATACAAACTCTGTTTAAAAGCAAAAGTTAATATAATTACCAAAAATACTTTAAATTTACATATCAAGGATAAAGTTTAGTAACACCAATGTCAATTAATAACCCCAAGGACTCCAGTCCCTCTGTTTTGTATCTGTTTTGTTGACTAGATAGAATTTCAACCAGTAAAGTGTAAATAACAGTTAAATAGTTTAAACTTCTCTACTCACAGAAGTCATTGAAAAAAGTCTGCTAACAAAACCAACAAAATTCTGAGCATGTATTAAATAAGGTGGACATTTAGCTAGCCTCCTAAATGTACCAATGCATACTGAAGGTCACAAAAAGGTGGCTGGGGCCTTGAGCAACCTGTCTAGGGGAAGGTGTCCTTGCCCATGGCAGGTGAGTTTGAATTCAATGATCTTTGAGGTCCATTTCAACCCTAATCATTCTGTGATTCTACGATTCAATGTTAACTCAATGCCATTCAAAAAAATTAGATAATGTGACTTTTGATTTTTATAATGTTCGGAATTTTTCTTCAAAAACCAAGGCCAGCAGCCACTTACTTATTAATTTGTGATGCTATAGAATCACAGCACTTCACTGCAGCACTACAGAATGGATTAAATCTTCATGTTACCTTTCTCAATGGAGTTCATCATGCCCTAGTTACATATGACATCTGCACATTGTATACAAATGGTCTAGGAAGGCAGTAAAGCTAGTTTCCATTTCTTTTTTCATGAGATTGCTTGAGTGTTTGTCAGATCACACCAATGTCACCTCATTTAAATGTGGAGTTTTCTTTGTTTTGAATATATAGGAAGCCATCAAATACACCAATAATTCCTTTTTCTTATATCCCAGTAGTTTGACATACCTAGAAAAATACAATGAAAGTAAGACTTCTGCTTATGGATCCAAAAACCTAAGTAAGTAACATGCACAAAGGGTAACTGGACATTACAAGATTTTAGTGGTCACGTTGCAGCCTAGGAATGGGAAGCCCTTATTTAATTCAAGTAGAAGTGGTTGTTAAAGGAAAAGCCATGTGCTGGTTAGCCTGACCCAATCACAGAAGAATGTCTCCACATGTGAGGATAAGTAGCAATGGCTGAGTAAAGCAAAAATATGAAAATCAAAAGAAAGGCTAGAAAAGTCCACAGTACCTGATAAAATGGAGGCTATGGAGAGCAGAGCAAAGTTTGTCTTAAAAAGTGGGAAAGTGTGAACGTGAAAAGTTCGCTGAATATTAGATATTCAAGGTAGAGGGGAGCAGATGCTAATAAAGTAAAGCCCAAGAAATATTGTCCAAACATTAGCAATTCCAATGACCTCAGAATGATGATGCAGAAAGCTAAGAAGTCAAGAACTATGCCCAGGAGCACAGGCTCTATGTTACCAAAGTCGCATAGACAGTAACTTTGACAACTGTACATGTTTTACTTTAATGTAGATCATGGAAATACCCTAATTAGCTCTGAAGACTCCAAATCAACTTTGTATAGATCAGTGGACTGTGAATCACAGTACAGGATTGGTCGTCACTGGGGAAGGGATAGTCTTAAGCCAGCTTCACTATAGGGATATAGTCAAAGACTGCACCTCAGAAAACCACATACTAGTGATCTCTGAGAGGATTGTTAAATTTAGTACTTGAACCATGACTACATATTCATGCTTTATGAGCATAATTTTCTTCCCACATAAATATCACAAATTTCGCAATTTTAAGGACAGAAAGAACTATAATACCCATCCTAAATCTGACCTATAGTCACCTGGTACTCCTACCTAATGAGCCCTTTTGTATGTAAATGATAAATTGTTTGTATGTAAATGTCAGTGCCTGCTATGTATTCTTCTTGCTTTAGAGAAAGAAATGCTATGTAAATTGCCACTGTTCTAAAAAGAATTGAAATGCACACTAATCAGACATATTCTTTGAGCTATACCAGCTATGACTAGAACTGGAACAAATAAAAAGGCAACAATTAGTGGTGGACAATTTTTTCTACTAGAATCAGAGCCCCAAATAAAATTATTCAACTGCTTTTTAAAATTTTGGAAGAGCTTATGTCTGGAGAAATTAGGTTTGAATCTGTGAATGAACAGTAACTTGCACTAATGTGAAATATTGAAGATCTTCACTGGAATTTCAAGTGCAAGAAAAATATGCTGAAAAATAATGTGAAGAAGACGTTATCTTTAAGATTTTCTGTTCACTGTGTGCGTTGGATAAATGTTTGAGTGCTTCTTCAGTTACATCAGTTTGGTAATCTCTGTGGTTCGTGCAATATGAGACTGGAGGTTTTGATCACTGTGCTGTATGCAGTGAATTAACCTGGCAGCATTCAATGGCTTTGATACTGGTCATTCCTCCAAAAAAAATTACAACCATTTCTGCACTGACCAGAAAGTACCCTGTGATGAAGAAACACACTAAAACCTTGTCTTGAACGGTGATCTAAAATGAACTGAGTGATACTTCTAAGCACCTAACTCTATCAGCATGTGGTCAAGTCAGCTGAAAGGGATGTCTGCGTGTTGGAAGACCTATTCTGAAAGGACAAGATTTAATCCAAAAATTTCAGGTGTGTTTCCTAGTGCTAACAAGACTAGGTTTTTATTTTGAAAATCCTGTGCAAAGTTCTGTGTTTACCTCAGGATTTCTTGCAGTTAAAATTATTTCCAAGATTTAGGTACAAACCTTTTGAATGTCAATTTTGTCAAACAATTTAAATTTGCATTTTTAACCTGTTGCTTCAATTAAAATTTTCACTAACACACACACAAAAAAAATTAACTGTATAAATTAAAATATACATAAATGTGCATAAAGTACACATAAGGTAAAGGCAGATCCAAAATGTCATATAACTGTTAACCGAGAATCCTTGTCTGGGGGCTGGTGTAGTTACAGGTGTTCTGCTCTGGCAATTAAAATACTTTTCTTTTTGGTTCAAATGCCAGCTAACTTTGCACAAACTGTATTTCTTTTGTTTGCCTTACAATGTCTACATACAAAAAAAGAAGACAGAAGTTGGTAAAAGATGAAAGCAGTAATTCAGTTATTTGTTCAGCAGCTAAGATCTTTGACATAATTACTTTAAATCAAGAAGGGACAGACCATTTAAATTTGTGACTTAATGCCGACACATGCATATATTAATAAAACAGCATTAATGGAAATAGGGTTTAGTCTCTTGATTCAAACAGAGCTATCATTTCTGGTTTAGACTGAACTAATGACTTATCCTTGGCAGAATGATATGTATGCATGTATTTAACTATTTAACTTAACCACTGAGACCAATTAATATATTTCTGAAGTTTTATTTTACTTAAATATATATATCAGAAGCCTCACTGGGATAAAATTATGTTGATCCAGACTTATACGGTACTGGCTCAATCTTAAATGTAATATTTTCACGTGGAGTACCTGATGATTGAACTTTATAAATGGAAGAGTACTGAAATGCAGCTCAGAAGAAGCAGCTCTGCAATGGGATTGACATCAAGTTAAGGAACTTTTTAGTTTATCAAGCTAGCATAGACCCTGTGTGATTAGGAGCTTACGTGAAATGAATAACCCCACACACAGCCATATAAACCAGGCTGCTTTCAAGCTATGAGGTAGTGCTGACATGCACTGGTAAAGCAGGAAAATGTTGCACAATTCAAACATAAGGGAGCTAAATGTGGCTCTGTGAATCTCATAAACGTGGAAACTCTGTGAATTGTGTTTTAACGGATTAATGAATAGAAGCTCTCTGCTCATCACTCCAGTCTTCGCCTGTGTGGGCCAATGTGTCCACAGCATCACTGGGAACTCTGGATCAGTGTAAAACCATACCAACACAATTAAAGGAAAGCTTAAGTATAATTACTGAGTAGATGGGTACAGCTTATGTTCATGTATTAGGTGTTCAGGTTCTGTTCAATCTTGCCCCTTTTATAATACTTCATGACCCACAACTGCATTTTATGTTAATTTATCTACAATGTGGCTACAGTCTATCTGTAGATGAACAATTAAAAGATCATTTGAACCTATTGCTTCATTGTTCACCAATCACTCTAGAAAATCCTGGCTACTTCTTTATATTCAGTTTCTTGGTTCTTTTCTTATAAACCATTTACATTGATTTCTGCTACTCCAACTCTGCCTGCCCTTGCATTACAATTAGGAGTTCTGATGAACTCTTGCTGATTCAGAAGGGGAAAAGTTCCTACTCATTACCAAACTTTGGAGAAAACACACAAAACTGCTTAGAATTTGCTTAAGCCAGCACTTTAAAATTGAAGAGGTAAATTATGGCTCATGGATCACACAGATTTCAGTGGGACTGGGATGCCAGAAAACCACCACACCACCCAAGCAGTTATGTAAGAAAGCCTCATGCCTTTGTCAGGCAAAATTAACCATAATGTCACCCTCTCCACGGACACTGCTCAGCAGCAGGCCTGGCTGCTCCAGATATTTGCTTCTGAATTCCTGCTGGCTTGCAAGGCACTGCTAGTGTCCCAGCCATGTGTAATGTTCTCAGGGGGACCTTGAACATGGCTGTCAGCTCTAACTTTTGCATTCACCTTGAGCACCTCTAGCAGTTTAAGGGATATTCCCTGCCCAGGAAGACAGAGGATGCAGTTCAGGAGTCTCGGACTGCTCTTTGCAACACAGTGCTCCTCAGCAAAGCAGTGCTCATTTTCCAGTGCAGTACTTGATCTCTCACCAAGAGTTGTAACTTTATGGTAATTCTTAATTAATATTCTAAATCATGTGATTGACAGAAACTTATACAACTATTATGGCACTGTGTTGCCCATCTTTGGCATCGATGTTATAGACAACAATATCTATTAGATACATTAGTTTCTCTGCCTGCGTATCTGTCAGAGATACAAAACAATCATGGAACATTCTGCACTCTGTTGCTTATAGTATATATTTTTCATACACAGGAATTCAACTGGTCTATGAGTTAAATCTGTGCAGTCCAGCATCCTGCCCTTAGCAGTACCCCAAAGAGGATGTCTCAGGAAGAACATCAGAAGAGCGCAGGTGGAAATGAGATTCCTTCCAGGCCTGCAATCATTTAACATCTATAGTGTCACATAAGTCCTTTTTGGTCAGCATTTCCAAGAATGGGTTGTAACAGCATCCTTTTTATTCCAAGGCGCTACAGGATATATGGAAATGATTTGGACCAATCGACTTTTCTCAGTTCTTCAATTCTAAGTTCCACAGACCTAGACGTCAGTGTATGGGCAAAATTAGACCAATTTGGCTTAATATGTTTGGGTTTTTTGTCTTTCAATGATGCCTTTATGAGACCTATCAAGCATGACAATATTTTGAAAGTTGTATTTTTTGCTTTGCCATATCATTTCTGTCATTAAACTCTTTCCCCTGGCATAGCAGGAGCTGACACTGCCTTTCAAAAAGGAAGAAAGAGATAGTAAACCCCTCACAAACCACTGCCACTGAGATGACTGAGTGGTGTTTAGTTTACGCCTGGACTCCAGCCGCTGCATTCTTCAGATAATCTGAAGTTACAGGATTCCAAAACTCCGCAAGGCGGTAACACGACGCAGAAGGTAACGCGATCCACCGACTAGAACGATATTAATCCTGACAAACTGCCCGAGCGTTACTCCGCATCACAGCGCGATTGAATCCCGTCTCCCCTGAGAGGGCCGGCGATGCTGGTGGTAGCAAAACGTTTTTTCACTGAGCCCGGAGAAGCGGCGGGGCCGGCGGCGAAGAGCGTCAGTGCCCTCTAGTGACCGACCGGCCGCCGCCGCGCCGAGCCCCGCGGAGCCCCCAGCTCCCCGATCCGCGGCCGCCCCGCTGCCGGCCATTCCTCAGGCCGCCTTCAACGGACCTGTAGGGCAAAACGGAGCCAAAGCAATAAGCTCAACACCGGGAGAACGGCTTCCAATAACCCCAGCTCATCAGTAAACACCGCTCCTCTGGGAGCGCCGTGAGCAAATTTGCCACCTTTAAGTCGCATTTAAATTATTCAAAAGTCCTTACTTACACAGGAAAAGACGATGAATGGATTTACTAATTTGGCATAGGCAGGCTTGCACCTAAATAAGTCAATAATTTACCAGCCTAGGAGTATCAGAGTCTTCAGCATCAAGAACCCAAACACAGGACTACATTTTCTCCTGAAATACTACAAAGAGTTGTAGAGTACATGATCACATTGCTCCTCTTCTGATAAGAGACAAAGTAAAATATAAGCATATAACATGAAAAGACAGTACTTATATGTAAAGTAAACCCACTTAATTAATATGAATTTCCTCATCCAAACTATGCTTAAACCCGTGGTCATCTTTCAATTTATTTCCCAAAGCTGTGGCTTGGTCTCAACAAAGGGATACGGAAAACTGAACTGTTATTAGACAAAGACAGAAGTATAGCAAAGGAAATTATACACAGATTTTTAGCTTAAAATGGTGGTAGAAAAATTTAGGCACAAAACGTCTAGAAAGTATGTTGCTAAACTGCTTCAAATTAATTGATTCCAGATGAGACCTCTGCTACTCACACACTGAAGATATTTCACGAAACACCCAGCTCACAAAACAGATTCAGAAATGATTAAGGATGTTCACCAAAAAGGGGAGACACTAGTTTCAAGTTGGAATTTACTTTTAATTTCTATAATAGCTGAGCCAGAAATAACTTCTACTGTGGAAATTGTAGCAATAAAATACTTGTTTCTCAAGCTTTGTTTAGTTACAACATCTGTAGAAAACAATTGTTACTCTATGGGAACTCAAACTTTACATGTTTCTTACACTAAATTAAATATGTCAAATGGTGTCAGAATAGCATATCAATTGGAGCTGCAATCACATGATATATTTTAAAGCATTTGATCAGTTAAATCACACAAGTCATCCTAATCTTTGTAGTTTCCCCTCACTGACACGCAGAAGAAAAATTAATTTAGTTGTTACATCTCTCAATCAACCATTTTCACACATATTTCCTTCTGAAACTGCTGATGATAAATCACAATGACTTATCTCATCTCTTGACATACCCTATTGTAGCAGCATTTTTGGAAATGAAGCAATCTAGTCCCTAGAGATTTTTTTGGACAGGCAACACTTAAAATTTTAGCAAAGCTAAAGCTGATGTAGAGAAGTCTATAAATAGTATTCTCTGTCCATGCTCACTCTCTGATGCCCCAGTGAAATGCTGAAATGAAAAAAAAAAAAAAAAAAAAAAAACCAAACAAACCAAAAACCAACCAAAAACCATGTTCTATTCCAGGGCCTAAGAACAAAGCCTAGAGAAGAAAGATGTTTTGTAGGCAATTTTCCTGAAGAATTTCCAATCCTTTTATTGAAGATGCTGTTCTTAGTTCTGTAACTTCATTTTGTTCTTCCCCAAGAGGAAGAACTGCTTTAGAAGTGCACCCAGAAACTTCTGCTTTCTAGAGTGCAGTAGACTAAGAAATATGCTAGTAGAATGCTTTCTGTGTTAAGGTATGAAGCTCAGATCAGATCTTCTGCGCTCAGCCTCTCTACGGTTCTTACTGTCCTCACCCGGCAACATGAATTGCACCACTCAGCTATGAAAATGCTGTTCATAAGCAAACATCAGCAATTCCATTTCCATATACTTTTATATATCTCTCCATATAAAATCATCCAAAGAGCTAAGTACAATCATCGATTCATGCTCCAAATCTCAGTGGACAGACCCGTCTGAGGCAGATGTCAAATTAATTATTGCAGAACTCCTACACTGAAAGCAAATTTATTTATTGGCATACATTAGCCAGTATAGAAAAAGAACAAAGTACCTGGAAAATCACACAGACTTTGGAAACACTGAAGCATAAAAGCAAGGAGGGGAAAAGAGATAGACTTTCAGTAACATTTGAGTGTGTGCTTCCCTGCTTTTGAATGTTACTGATTTTCTCATTCAACAGTTTCATTATTAAATAATTAAAAATATTTAATTTCTTAATAGAGGGGAGCAGAGTCTGTGAAATTCTTTTTGTATCACCATCACAAATCAACAGGAAGAAAGTCTTTCCCAGTGAGTTACTAGTCACTGGAACGTGAAAAAGAAATGAGCATTCTCCTCATAAAGAGCCAATTTCTGAAGTAGTGACCTCATTTGCTAAAGAGGTTCCTTTGTCACAGATATCTTGGTAGGTAAATACTGTGTTACACAGCCACACTGTCCTTTGTAGCAGCGGTACAAAGAAGATCTAGCATACCCTGGTTCTCTCCTTGCTAAATAAATATTTAAAAGAGTAGACAATAAAGGGGGACTTCTGAAGGAGGCAAAGGCATTTGTTTCATGATGTCAGACTGCTATATATGCCCCCGAAGGACTGCACAGGAAGCACTTTTATTCTAAAAGTTAATGGTATTTATGGGGACCCACAGCCTGATCTATTTTACCTTTCTTGGAGATGTGCTTATGCATGTATCACCCAACAGTCTAAGGCTTTTTGGACTAGCCCGTATTAGAGACAGATACCATTTTGGTACCTTGTGAATAGTAATGCGCTTGAAAGACAGCAAGCAAAATAAAATTAAAGAAAAAACAAACAAACAAGCAAACAAAAACCACACACAAAAAAAAGCAACCAAAACCCCCAAAAGAACCAAACCCATAACGTATAAATCAAAGTCTTTTTTTTTTTTTTTTTTTTAATTCTAGATGGAGCATCCTTCACTTCACGGGCTCATAATTTCTGCATATCCATTTCATGCCTGGGAGCTACAGTGCGAGTAAAGGATTTTCAGTTCGGGGCTTTCAATACCTTCTTATCCGGAGGAACATTTAAAACGCACAAATGCTCGCCCGCCCTCCTCCCCGAGCAAGAACGGAATTTTTAAAAACAATACTACCGTTTTCCACAGTGCTCTCTTTCAGCCTGTGGAGAGACCACCTCACCCCTCCGCTCCCAGACACAGCCGAGCCCGCACGCCCGGGTCGGCACCCCGCACCCCGCCCCAGCCCCGCGGCTGCTGTTAAGTTTCGGCTGTACACGCACTCATCCCCCGCTCGGTCCT
>JANRGW010028459.1:0-34909 GCA_024733675.1 Psilopsiagon aymara
GGGTCAGGGAGCTGAGAGGAAGCGGCACTGCTGCCTCAGGACCGGGCTGCGCGGGGGCCTCGAGCGGCCACTGTCGCTCGTGCAGGAAAGGAGGCCCTAACGCAGGAAGGTGGGAAATAGGAACAGAAAAGACCAACAAAAGAGGAGGAAGAGGACAGTTAAAAGCAAGGAACTTCCTCCTAAATTTGTTGTCCCCTCCCAGAACTGCTTTGCTGTCCTGCAGGGGGCTGAGGAGGAACCACGCTCCCACCAGTAACTACCGGCTGGTGAGCTGGTAAAGTTCACTACTGGTGCTGCCAGGACAAAGTGGCGGGCCATAGTAGTAGGGGACTCTACTCTGAAAGGAACAGAGGTGCCCATCTGTCGGCCTGATCCGGTCTCAGGGGAGGTGTGTTGCCTTCCAGGGGCTCAGATCAGGGATGTTGTAGAGAGGCTGCCTGCTCTAGTCGGTCCCACTGACTATTACCCACTTCTAGTGATCCATGTGGGTGCTCTATCCCTGGTGGTGTTCAAGGCCAGGTTGGGCATAGCCTTGGGTGGCATGGTTTAGTGGGAGGTGTCACTGCCCATGTCAGGGGGACTGGAACTAGATGATCTGAAGCTCCTTTCCAACCCTAAATATTCTATGATTCCATGAACATGGTTCTGACACCTATGGCAGGGAGGTTGGAACTTGAAGATCTTAAGGTCCTTTTCAAACCTCACCATTCTGTGGTTCTATAATTCTAAGTGTACCAATTCACCAGAGAGGTGATTTTTACATAGCTTTCACCCAGTAGCAGTCTGTGGTTTTGAGATGGATCTTAACATTTACAATGTGAACCATAGATATTTACTACACTTGCTACATTAATGTATATATGCATATGCAGATGCAGAAATAACGTACAAAGGCACCTGTAAAAAATTTCCATCGAGTTCAGTGAAGTATTCTCATCAAATATGTTTATATTTCTCAGTGTGTGAGGGTTGTGCCTTGAGGAGTGGAGGGACTTCAGCCCACGTCCCGCCATCAGCTTTTGGAGATGGTTGTCTGATTATCGCAGACTAGAGAGATCGTGAGCTTTGAGAGGCATCCCACTCGGAGTCTGTTGCAGTCCAGAAGACTTCAATTTCTCTCAGTTAGGACCACTACTTATCGGGTCACAGGGTGACTTGCTGAAGTCATTAGTAGATTTCCACTGTGGGCACAACCCAAGTAAATAAATAATAGACATTTTCCAAAAACTCTAGTAACAATGCTACCATTCCACCTGGGCTACCGTCAAGGGAAGGCTGTCAGGGGGTGACTGATTATCTCTGCTGTTGCTTCCTGACTTCACCAGGGTCAGAAGTCACTGGTACAACCAGTGCCTCCTTCATAGCCATGCAAGAGTCCCTGGTATGGTCAAGGGACGCTTCACTGCCCAACTTGTTACACAAAGGACAAGGCATGACAAGAATTCCTAAAACTGCAGAGCAGCCCAGAGGCTAGGAGGTGCACCATCACATTTCCCACAAATAGAGAGCAAAGTCCCTATTTGCTGCTCAGAGAGAGCTAGTTGTGAATGAGAATTGCACCAACCAAAATGCTCAGTGGGCAATAACTCCATTTAGTCCATGTGAAACACTAAAGTAAGGTATAATCTTAATATACTAGTCTTATTGAAGCCTTCACAGATTGATTCTGATCCAGATATACATTCCTATATCAAACAGGCATCACAGCTGAGAGATTTCTCCAAGATTCAATTGTCTCCTTTGGAAAATGGAGCAGGATTTATCTCATGATCTGAAAACTTTTCCAGAACATCTGGTGTTTGAAGTCACAATCCAGGGTGTGAATCTTGAGTTCTAGGTTCTTTACCACCCCTGAAGATTTTCAAATCCCACTTTCTAAACTATATCAGGACAGCACAAAACCATGAGCAGGGATTGTCTGGATCTTTTGTTCATTTCTTGTCAGGCCTTTCACCTCTCACTCCATTTCCAGCTCAGAAACCTTTCTCTCTATTGTAATATACTACCATATTGCATTTCAACTACAAATAACTCACTGGCATGTGTTGCAGTTGGTCTTTCTTTTTTTTTTTTTTTGTTTTATCACATTAGAAGCTTATATCATTATCAGCCTTAGATAACACAAATTCTTTATATTTTACAATTTCACGTTGTTTAAATTTTTTCTTCAAGAAGGTCATCCTGTGCATTTGTATAATACCATAAGAACTTTCCTACATTTTTTCCTGAAACGTCTCTCAAACCACCAGCCCCACAATCCCATTCCTTCTATTTGTACTGTGGCTACAAACATATATATTTTAAAAACACTTCTACTTTAATAACACATTTTTCCCCTCCTATTTCTATTTCACCCTTTTATTCGTTGCACATACTCTTTGCTATAGTCCATGTTTTTTACATTATCAAAGAACCATCATAATTCTCTCGTAATTGTATTCTATTCCAAGAATCTGTATTTATTTCCTTTAGGTTGGATTCAGGTATCTAAAGACCTGTCAAATTATAATATTTTAGCAATAAATTTGGTGATAAATTGTCGTGGGTTCAGCAGTAGCAGTCATTTTTCCCCTTCTCGGTAGCTGGTGCAGTGCTGTGTTTTTGACTTTCAGCCTGGGAACAGCGCTGATAACACCAGTATTTTTAGTTATGGCTTAGTGATGTTTGGTCTGGCCAAAGACTTTTGGAGCCTTATGCTCTGACAGGGAGGAGGAGAAGCCGGGAGGAAGAAGAGACAGGACACCTGACCCATACTAGCCAAAGAGATATTCCATACCAGAGCATGTCATGCCCAGGATGAAAAACGGAGGACAGAGACCCAGAAGGGTGTGGGGGTTTTGTTGCTTGGTCAGGCTGGGTTTATGTGGTGAGCCATTGTTTTCTCTTCCCTGGCATTTCTCTTGTCATTATTATTGGTGGTAGCAGTAGTGGTTTGTGTTATACCTTATTTACTAAACTGTTCTTATCTCAACCTGTGGGAGCTGCATTCTTTTGATTCTCCTTCCCATCCTTCCAGAAGCAGAGGGAAGAAAAAAGGGGGAAGTGAGTGAACAAACTGCGTGACTGATTTATGGCTTAAACCACGACATAAATCCAGGTAATACTTCATGACTTCACTGTTCCCTTTCAATATGATTTTTTTTTTAATTATCCTGGCTTTCAAGACATGCTCTACTTGAGAGGAAAGCCATCAAATTAGCTTAGCATCAAGTCATTCAAGCCTGTTTCCTTGCTCTCTTTTATTATCCTCCCATTTCTTTTATTTTTACAAATTACTTTTTTTGCTATCCCTTTACAAATTACTCCCTTCACATGTGAAGCTTGTTAAAAATGTTTATTAAAAGATTCATTAATTCATTCTCCAGTGCCTTATGTTGAAACTGTGATTTCCTGTGTTGCAAGCCATGTTACATACAGTGTTCACTGCAGAAGGAGCAAAATTCTTGACTATGAAATGAAAAGGTTAACAGAGGCTAAAAGAAACCTTTTTCACAAAACTTCAAAAAAGATACTTCCAGGATTTTCACTGCATCGTTTCAGGTAAGAAATCTGAATGATCATACAAGAACAGCAGATAGACTGTCTGTGCAGCCACACTTCCTATTCCATCCTTCAAACCCAGATTTATGACATTGTAAAGGGTGCACATTCTTCCCCGAAGGTACATGGAGCCATGCCTGATCTATTCTGGGTTCTGTGTCTCAACCAAAAAAGAAATAGGTTTTTAACCCCTAATGAAGTCATTTTTTAGCTGCAATAATTTGTAAGATGTGCTGCACACAGATAGCTTTCTCTTTTCCCTTTCTAAAAAACCAGGCTGAATCAAAACTTGAAGCTTTGCAATTAGGAGACAAACCATACTATTCTGCCTGTACTGGGGGAAAAAAAAAAAATAAAATGTTAAGACAAGTAGTTACAGTACCTTTATTTCTGACAAGCTTTTGTTACTCAATGTCACTCATATTATGGAGACCTATGATTAAAAAAATTAGAAGTAGTAGTATTAGAAGTGTTTGAATTTTATGTTGTCTTACATGTGGCTAAAAGTTATTCCAAATATCATTTTTAGTGTACCCAGCATAATGTGGCTCTGTTCATTTATTTTTGTTTATATTTGTCTTTGTGCATTTCTGCTCTCTGCAGTCTCTGCAGACAATTACAGCAGCTTTTTTTCTGCAGGGCTGCTAATAATGTTGGGAAGCAGATTTTACATGATCTTGAAAGAGCTCAGTTTTCATTAAAAAGACACGTTCTTCAGCTGTGTAATATGACTAGACGCTCTAAAGACAAACCTGTCATACCAGTAAAACTGCAGCAGGTGGCACTAGAAGGAGGGTTAATCAGGGCCATGAGGCAGATAAGGGGATCAAGAAAACGGAAATAAATAGGATGAAAAGAACAGACACGTTTTACCATTGCATCTCTCTTTCTTCCTTTTTTTTTTTTTTTTTTTTCGTTCCCCAGAAATAAACAGAAAATGGTAAAGCTGGTTGAATGCTGAAGATGTTGGCTTGATAGAGCTGGATTAGGAAATGGTGCGATGCAGAAGACAGCAAGTGAATTGCTAATTTCCAGCTTGGTTGACGATTTCCGAGGACTTTATGGGAAATGAGGAATTTACAAGTATCTTCATCCAGCTGGCACTGTTACTGTTGACATTGCTTACTTCCATTCTTGTGTTTCACAAGCAAATACTCATTTATTGCATGTGTTTTCCTTAAACAATATATATAGTAAATAATGATGATACAATGAAAATGAAAATAATTGTGCTTACAAAGTTTACCTTCTGCCAGAGGCAGAGGAAACCTCATCCCCTGGCCTATATCTCATAACTGTCCTATGTCTATCATCCTTTTAAATTGTTTTACAATTCATAAGCACATAACAGCAGTACCAGGAGTATCATTAGTGTGAATCTAAAAGTGTCTCCTATTTATAGACAAAAAGTCACAATAAGAATAATTTTAAGAGGAATTATTTTTCTATCAGTTTGAATCTGCTAAGAAAAAGGGCTTTATTATAAAGTCCTTCATTTGTAAATGAAGGCTGGCAACTCCAAAATTAAATTATTTGAGTTTTGCACTGCCAAATTTTGCAGATGTTTTGACAGTGAGGATGAATCTATACCAAACCATAGTTGTCTTTCTGGGCACTTGAAGTCTTTCTTAATAATACATTTTTACAGATTCACTGGGAAAGATCCTTTATCAAACTAGTTGAACAGAATGTTATGTTTCTAAGGGAAATAGAATGAATAAGATATTTGTCATGCAGAGGAAATTTCAAAAGCAAGACATGAGAAAGAAAACAAAACACTGAAAGAGTGAGGGAAAAGAGAGTCCACCATGAAAAGACACATGTAAAAAAGCTATTCATCCAAACAGAAGTAGAAAAGACTTGTCCAAGTTCCACAAAAAGGAGCTCAAAATTAATAACAAGCCTGGACATTGAATGGAAAAGAAATGGAAATAAGATGCTGGAATAGAGTTAAGATTATAGTGAGCAGAAACAGTTTGTGGATGCAGGAGACAGATATTTCATGATGCAATAGCAGAGAAGGGGTTGCAATATTCTGGGTGAGACAAGCTATGTTATTTTATATACTTTCTAGATACCACAGATTCAGCTCTGAATAAAGATGATAATTATCTTCACATTCTAGATACATACTGTTGAATAGACTTTTGTAATACTGCCTATCCATACGCAAACCTAATATGCATTTCAGCATATTATTTTAAGACTGGATTTTCCATCATTATAAAAGTACATTATATCCATCTATATATTTACTTGTAATTCAGCCAAAAAAAAAAAAAAAAAGAAAAACAAAGAAAAGTGATTTGTCTCTGCGAAATGATATTTTTTTAGTGACTGAAAGCTTTTTTATAAGACAAATATTTACCAAAATGGCA
This sequence comes from Psilopsiagon aymara, assembly GCA_024733675.1. Classification (NCBI taxonomy): domain Eukaryota; kingdom Metazoa; phylum Chordata; class Aves; order Psittaciformes; family Psittacidae; genus Psilopsiagon; species Psilopsiagon aymara. Next base: position 5,919 of record JANRGW010028459.1, read on the forward strand.
TAGGCCTTTTTACTGAACTTGCATTACATTACCAGAAGAACAACTCTTCCTAAATCAAGCTCTGGGTTTCTTAGGGCTAATCCTAAGCAAAACTATTCCATAGAAAGTCCTTGCCAATATTTTATGTGATATTTGTCCTATTTTTAAACATGAAATTTTGTCTAGCTGCAGAGGCCATGACGATCTCATGGGATATTCTTTAAAGATGAGATGCAGCACAAGGAATATTTTTATGCTCATATTAGTTTAGTCAGAAGGTCAATATTAACTCAAGGAACTATATGACAAAGAATTCCAGCTTATGGACAAATTATAATTGTACTAAACTCTGGAAATAGAGTTTATAATTAAAGAAAAGATCTAGGAGAGCTTATGATCTACATAAATTTTAACACTGTTTCTTTATGCCTTTTTCACACAAATAAAAGTTGGTACGGAGGAGAAGAAAGCTGGATGCACAATATATTATGTTAATTTTCCCATAATCCTTGTGCTTAGGATGGTCAGAAATAGGCCTTCTTAATCTTAATCAAGTTGATCTGCTGATTTGAAAAGAATGCAACCAAAATCTGCGTTAAGCATCATTCATATTTTTTTTTTTTATTTTTTTTTCATTTCTAGTTTTGACATTTTGTCTGACCCTTGAATATATTTTTGTAAAAACCAAATTAGGCTGGCTGAGGTAGCATGAAACAAAAACACAGCTTACTCTTTCTTCTCTAGTTGAATCGGAGCATTCTTCAAGGGAGAAAGATATTGATCTAAATAAACAACTAAAGTTCAGAAGCTTCTGGGTCCTCATTCACATTTCTTCTCCATCCCACAGCTGTTCCTGTCACTAAACCATTCTACATGGCAACCTGCATTAAATTACTTAGCCTCTGCAACACCCAAGAAGGAAACTCAGCAGAAAGCTCTCTAGGTTCTGAGCCACCAACCCCAGAATCCTTCCGTATGGAAAAAAATGATGGTATATTCTGAGCGTAAGAAGTAGGAAGATCTTTTGTAGCCCATCATGGCAGTAATTTTTGCCAAACAGAAAGACAGCCTGCACAATGGAAGTCCTTCAGAAGCAGAATTGATGGAGCCATTGATGTGATCCTTTGGTGCAGCCTTTCCCCTCATTAGTTTCAGGAATTCTCTAATAAGAGGGGACTTGAGGACTAGATGTGAATACTAGATAGTAGACTATATTTTTTCTATAGTTAACATACACAGCAATTCATCCTGTTTTGCAAAAACACTTTCAGAATGTAGTTTAAATATAATGACCTGAAATTGCTCTAAAGCTCATTCCAAATGAAGCGCTTTCTCAATGTAATGGAAGTGCAAGCATTAGGACAGTTCAAGAAAGCTTCCTTTTTGCAAAATTGTAGAAAACAAAATGTGCTTTACTTGGGTAACTGGACGCTAAAGACTTTTGGGAAAGACTGGCACAATCATATTTATAAGTGTTCATTTTTAGCAGAGAGTACAGTAGCAATAAATCTGACAAGGGATATTCATTGTGCAGTTGTCTGAGGTGCTGCCGATCATTTGGACCTGCTCTCACTTTGTAAGTTAAACTAGACTGCTCTTTTTACTTTGAAGCTTAGGTTTTCTACTACAGGTAAAATGTGTTCATTCAGAAATCCAGACCTTCTAATGCTCTCAGAGCTGAAATTGTACAAAATTACCACACTAAAACCCCACAAACAAAGGCAGCATGTGCAGCTAAAGCTTTCCTCTGCCCTCCCTCAAAACAAATAAAAATAAAATAAATAAAAATAGAAATTGAAAAAAAAGTACCGAAAAGAAAATATAATGGCAAAAAACTGGCCAGGGCAAACACGCAAGCGGCTGAGCCCCAGTGCTCATGTGCTGGCTGCTCTGCCTCATTGTCTGGCTTTCAGCTGAGCCCACATTTCCTACCTGTCACCACCAGGGGTGTCCAGGACGCGACGGGAGCGAGAGTGAGGCTTCAGCCACTGAGCGGTGCGGGGAGCTCGGCAGTTCAGCCCTGTGTGGTTCTGTGAAACTGAAGGAGGGATTCTCGCTGCTGCTCTTCGTAGATTGCTGTTGTTACAGGGAAAAGCAGATTTGGAGGTGTGTGCGTATGTGTGAGGAGATGCGGCGTGCATTTGATTGAGGTGTCTGGCCCCTGGGAAGAGCTGTGTGAAGAGGCAGAGAGAGGCAGCGAGAGAGGCAGGAGCAGGACTGAAGTACAGAGCAGCTGTTTCCTGGTACTCTGGTTCTGGGTGCCTCCGTGAATGTGAACATGGATTCTGCCCCTGAAATCTTCTTGAAGCTGCTGTTTCTTTTGTCTGTTCATAATTGGCACCTGGCAATGGCAGGGAATACATGTAAGTATTGCATGCAATTTAAAACTCAAACCACAGTGTTTTGAAAACTTTGGGATATTTTATTTTCATTTATAATATTTTTGAGAAAAAATGCTTACTGCTGTCAAATTATGACAGCAAGCTGCTAGGATAAAAATGTTCTAAAATCCTTCTACAGATTTTTGTTGTGAGTCTCTGCACAGAATATTGTTTATAAAGCTTACATACAGTCTGTATCTGGAAGCATTTTGCTAAAGGATGAATGTTCAGCCCCATTTTAGTTTTTGTTTTCTGTTTGTAAATGTAGCTTTTTCAAGGAATTTGAGGGTTGAAATGAAAATTACTGTCAGATTTCTATTTTGTACTGTTTCAACTTGGTTTTTAGCAATTTGTAATTTTGAAAGCTTGCAATCTCCTGAATTAAGCTGGCACACAAATAACTAATGGACATTACTGTGCAGTTCAAGAGCAGTACAAATATAAGACGGAAAAACATGGGTAGCCAGACTTTATAGTCTCTGCATTGCTTGCTTAGGGAATATTGTTCATGCATGACTAAAGAAGAGAACACTGTCAGTTCCAGCAGAAAGTTGTTTTTTTTTTTAAAATGAGTTAGCCAGTAGTGTGGTCTTGCAAAATAAAGGTAGTGATTACAGTTTTAAAGACAGCCTGCTTTCTAGGAGGCAAATGTGATATATACCTGATAATTTCTGTTTTCAGTGTTGAATTAATTACATTAAGAACAAAAAGAAAAACTTACAAAAAAATAATGGGTTTTGTCATTCAGTCGTAGTTCTGAGCTATTCTTGACCAATTTGATTCAGCTTCAGCAAGCTGAAGGATTTAATTTTGCATACATGTGATCAAACTGTAGCCTAAATGCCAGATGCTCTTAATCTCAACTGGGCATATTTTCCTGCTTTGCTATTCAGGCACTGGGTGTGCATCACAGGAATGGTGAGGGCATCACAGGAATGGGGAGGGCAGGAGCAATGCGTCTTTGGGAAGAAAGTGCATGCCAAAGCAAGAAAGAATGTTCAGGAATAACCTTACAGTCCAGTGCCAGGGCACAGCTCCCTGGAAACGTTGGGGCAGTGGCAGAGAAGTTTGAAATGCTCAAAGGATCTACAGCCACCGGGGTTTACATATGGATGGTTTGTAAACTAAACATGCTCCCATGAGCCAGACATTCACACTGCAGCACCAAAATGATCTTGTGCTGTCATTCAGTAATGATATCTCATTTGATACTCAAGTGCATATTGTAGCCCTGAACATGAATACTAAGTTCCTCTTGTTAAAATCACCCTACTGCAATTCAGCCACAGCTTTAATTCTCTTCATCATTCTGCATTGTACAGTTTATGAATACATGCATTTTCACAAGACCATGATAATTGAATCGCACATTAATAGCATTTGGCACTAGACACAAAACTAAATCAGTTGCTTAACAGGGAGGCATATTAAAAGCCGTTGCAAAATCGACTTGCATTACACAGTTACGCAGTGAAGCACTAGAGGTCACTCTTACAATTCAGGAAACAAGGTTTGAGGAAAAGGCTCGAGCTTCTTCCCAATTTTTAATTATGAAGCATAAAACAAATCAGGTATGAAATTCATTTACTACTGGCTTTCCAAAGTACTTCTCAAAACCAAGCCAGACTTACAGTACAAAAATTAGGGACTTGAATGAAGCAATTTTCCACATATATTTTGGTATTTATAAATGTGTAGTGTCTTTATTTATGAATAATTCCTAAATCCTGTGTCAGATCACTCATCTGAACTGAAAAAGTAAGAACTGTCCCATGCTATAGACAAGGAAAGTAAATGAAATTATTCAAATTAAGGAGTTAGTGCTAACATGTGGTGGGAATTTGTCCAATCTAATGCGTATTATTCCTCTTCAGTATCTAATCTGGAAAAAAAGAATCCCTTTATATATTATTTTTGGGAGTGAGCATTTCAGAGGCAGATTTAGATTGGTTTAAAAGTGACAGTTTCCACCTCAGTTAGCAAAGTATTAATTGGTAAGTGTGATAGGTTTCATAAAATGACCTTAGGGGAAAAGTTTTTTCACAATTGCTGGTTGCAGTAGGTACAAGCAGCAGCCATGATCTATTCCCTTGACCTTGCTTTACTCCTTTTTTCTTGAGAAGTTGAGCAGGAAATGAATTTTGTTTCAGTAGTTGATTCTACTTTGGTCATTAATGTATTCAGGCAGGTTTACAAAACCAGGTGAAGTTCAGTATTCTTGCCTGAATTTTGATAGCTAGAATGCTCAGTAGGCTGCCAATCATTAAAAAAATAATTAAGAAAATATAGGACTTTTCAGTAGTCTTTCTCTGAATTAATTTATTTTTCTTATTTTAACTTTGTGGTTATTTCTTTACTATGGTATTTTGAATACTTAACTTTTGCCTCGTCTTCTTTCCGACCCACTACCATTAAGATCAAAATAAAAGCCTTTACACTTTACCTTGAAGTGTCAATGTTGATGTTACTATGTGAGTTTTATAAAGAAACGTATTAGATCAAAATTAGATCTGTTCAGAATTATGTCTGTCTTGAAAGAATCAAAATATTCCTCTTTTGAGAAAAATGATTTTTAAGTTCTTAGGTTATCTGAAAGTGGCAGACTCGACTACCTAGAATATAAACGTTAATTTCTGTCATTTTATTTTTTATTTGTTTGCTTGTTTTCTGCTGAAAAATAACACTAGCATTTCCAAGAAAGAGCGGTAATAATTCCTGCTGGAAACTCAAACATTTTTAAAGTTCTGTAGCTTTGTGCTTTCCCACGCTTCCTTCCGCGCTCCCAAAGAATTGCACTACCAAAGCAGTTGAAAGAAGTTTGAAGTTCATAGCCCCAAATAAGGAACTGTATAAGGTCAAGTGTGAGTTTTCAATGAAGGATTAGAGTAAGTAATCCTGTAAGATTTTTTTCCACTGGTTCTAGGAAACATTTCTGTTTTACTGTGGACTTTCTCTACAGCTGTAAATTAGCAAGTTACTAAAACAGCCCTTGGAACCTTACCAGAAATTTGTACTCTAATAGGTGCAGTATTTTTATTTTATTTTTAACTCTGTAAAACTGAAGTGTTGCATGAAACATAATTAAATCCTCTACAGACATCAAGTCAACTGTGACTAAAAATGATTAAGGTTAATTTTGATAGTGAATGGAAATAAAAAGTACACATTAGGGACTTCCTGTGTAAGTTCTCACCTCTTTATACCTGCTTTTCTTTGTTAAAATTTTCTAGTTTTACAGAAGATTTTATCAATTCAGATTTTCATATTTTTTCTGCAATAATGATAATTTGTAGAAATGCAGAAATTTTTGGTTTTGTTATTACTGTTATTATAATTTTTAAATATCAGGGATTTTTTTTTTTTTTTTTTTTTTTTTGCTAATACTACAATAGAAAACCTACTCTAAAGCTGACAGCGAATGGTGGTTAATGATACTGAAGTTTTAACATGGAGGACTGAGAGATCACATACCTTGATTATGTTATCAGGTGCAAGTCATTGTACAAGTAATATCCAGAGGGAAGAGATTACTTGCTACAGGCAACATAGTGGATCTTAATCTAAAAAATAATTTCGTTCCAGTGTTAATCATTAGTACCAAACAGTTCCATAGACTGTTTGACAACTTTATGGAATCAGATTAAAAAATACGCTAAAATATTATTTACCACAAACAATTTAAATTAAAATGTAATTCTTTTACCATTAGTTTGTGTTTGATATGAAGTGTAGGGGAGGAGAAAGAAGAAACTTCCTTAATTGTCTTTTAGTCTCATTAATATTTATCTTATTTTCATTATTATCAATCTCTGCTCTGTGATAGCAGTGGATATCACTTCAGAGATCAGCCATGTCTGGGCAGTTATTTACATGAATAAAACATTACAGACATCTCTTGTATATTTTGCAGGGTTTTAGTACAGTAACAGCAAAAGGTTGTACCAAGATCAAATCTAAACCAATACTAATAGAAAAAACTGTCGAAATTTATTTCCGACTTTCAAGGTTGAGAATTCACAGAAAGGTCTTAGGTTGATTACACTGAGTATAATCAGAAATTTGCATCCCAGAGCTCTAGGCTTCCAAATTCCCATGTGCATTTTTTCCCTGGGCTCAGTTAGCAGGATGAATGGAGAAAATTTGGTTATGATTGATGTATAGTGACAGACAAGTAATGACATTCTTGAAGTATGTTAGAATAAATCATAAACCAAAAATGCAATAGGTTATATATGAAGTATATTGCCAGTGCTAGTAATAGCATTTGCATTATATGTTAGGATACATTGTGTTTTAGTTGTATGTGTATATAAAGTACAGTGCTCAACTTTAGCTTTTTTATCTTCTGCATTGCAGTATAAAGCAACAGTTTGTCATATATTAATATATCTCATGTGATAATATATTTACCAGTATTCTGTCTACTGCTTCATCTTAAGTGCTTCTAAAAGTTTAGCTGAGAAAAATAGGTCAAATCTCTCTGCCATCCGTTCTTACCCCTACTACCTCCCACCCCAAATAAGCAAATCAAAGAACACTTGAGTGCTTGAAAAGCATTACATGTTTCAAATATTTATCCCCCCCCCCAAGCCCTTCAGTTTGCTGCTACTTGCAAGTGAGTTACTGTGCAACATTGCATAGGATTACAGTTCTGTTTTTTGTGAAAGTTAGAACTGCTTCTCAGTACTTTTACATGTTTATTCATTGCTAGTTGCTCTCAACTAAGAAGGTGTCAACAGAGGTGGGGGCAGTGAGATCTATCGCTAATTCAAAGGACTCTCCTTCATAGAGCACATCAGGCAATTTGTTAGGCAAGATAAATACCAAATACTAAAATTAGAATGCCTGTTGGTGACTCTAGAAGTACACATTAAATTTATTTAAGAGGTTTCTGAAGTGAAAAGTTTAAATTTTCTTTTCCCTCTCAGTTTCCAATTTTTTTAAGAAGAGGGGAAGGAAAACTGAAACGAACAGTGATAGCGGTGGTCTCACAAGTTTCTGTATAATTGCTTGTGTTTATGCAGTAGTAAGTAGGACTAATATTAAATAGTTTTGGTATATTGGTCTGATAGTTCTTGAATATAAAGTACTTTTTGTAACTTACAACTTCTAACTTTGGTAGTCAGGGTCTGTGATTGAGTTCTACATTAAAAGTTAAAAAAGAGATTATGTGTATCTCAGCATACAAATGTGCATTACATAAATGGCATTATGAAAAAAGCTGTCTCTCAAAACTTGAAAATAACATAAAATGTGTATAAGACAGTATGTTGTCATGACAAAAGTGGTTTTGTTTTACTTTTTTTATAAAAAAATGGTTCAACTTTAACATTAAGGTTTAACCAAATGTGGTTAACTGAAATTTTGACTCTTCAGTGGTTTATATTTAAATATTCAATAGTGCTTATTTATCTGCTGAGAGTTTGAGTTTTATATATGTGCAAGTATAACATTGCAGACCGATGTTTTTCTAAGGAATGCTCTGTAGGTCGTCTTCTATCAGATGAAGACTATGCCAGTAACCTGGAGTTAAATCTGTGAAATGCAGAGAATGGTTGGTGTCCAATATTTTGCTTTTCAGGAGACAGTTTTCAGTGTTTGTTACAAATTTCTATGCTATTTTTTAGTAAGCAAAATGTGAGGTAAAAATGATGCTGTTTATATTGTAGTTAATGAGTATTTTCAGTGCAGTAATTTGAAAAGTAAATGAAACCCAGGAAACTTCTGACGTCTAAAGTACAGTATAATTATTAACTACAGAATTATTATTGAAATGCCATATCCACTTAATAGACTAGTGAAGAAAACTACCACTAGGTTTTTAAACCTTGAAGGATAGAGAAAAAATGTGGTTAGGCAATCTATCCAGCTGGGTATCTGGTCTAATTACTTTTTTATTAAGTAGATCTTGCTATTTGGTTGTGCTCAAGAATAAGCTGTTTCTTGTTCCTTGCTGTTAGGGTGTCTGTTTGTTACTATAGCAATCTTTTAGCAATTAAAATATTTACATATGTGGTCTTGAGGGAAAAATAGATCAGAAACGACATGCTGGAATTTTTAATTTGTGTTTATTACTTAATATCACTCTTTATTCAGCTGATAGCTGAAGAAGATCTTGCTCTTTTCAAGGGCCTTATTTGTCCACTTTTAAATCTAAATAGAAAGAGCTTTTCAAAAACCTATGTTGTTCCTAAAAATATAATTTTATAAAGATTTTTTTTCCCAGCTCTATCTGGTTGACCTGATCAGTTATTGTGAAAATGCACCTTTAGACAAAATTCTAAGCAATACAATAAGTCTTATAACGTATTTGATTAAACAAGGTGTAAAAATTTGCTATTATTCAGATGCCATGTCACCTATTAAACAGCCTCACTAGGAGAGCAAACTGAGTAAGTTATTATTAGAGAAGCAGAGATCTTGAACAAAATAGCAAGAGTAAGACCTTCAAAGTGTAACATGCACTATAAATACAATGCTGTTGACAGGCTGAGTTACATACAGGGAGCCTGAATAACTTTGGTTAATTCATCTGCAGAATTGCGCTGTTCCCTCAGTTACATTTGACCGGGTATGCTCAACATGAGTATTCTGCAACTATCTGAAAGTTTTGCAGGAAGGAGAGGGGATATTATGAATGTGTAGAGGTCATGTGATGTTTACTGCCATGTAATATTAAGAATAGGATACTGATTTGAATCTGGAAGATGTTCACAATTAGAAATAACTATAGAGGAGCTGAATTTTCACTGCTTCAGATATTAACATGTGCCTTACTGTTGAGGTATATGATGAATTTTCCTGCAGAGACAGGAAAATTGGGATTTACCTGTCTAAAATTAAAAATCCAAGAGTTGGATATTCTCTTCTGAGCTAGCTAAGTCCCTTTTTAGTTATATGAGAGAAAAAAAATATTTCTTATAGGAAGAAGTCATGCAAAAGATGGAAGGAAGAAACAGCATGCAAAGGTAGTTATCTGGTATGAGGCAATTGCAGTGTAGAAGTGCTATTTGCCTCATCACTAATTATGACTCTGAGTCTAAATAACTAGGTCAGCTGTACGCTTTGTGGACATAAAACTTACGTGACATGGGTTCCGGGTCCATTAAAATACCCTTCTCTAATAACTGTTAGAAAAATATATAGCAAGCTGTACTGACTTCCTTTTGCGATGATCACTGGATATACCTAATGTGTTTATGTTTGGTATTGAAGCTCCTAGTCTCCCTTGTCTGTATTCAGGTAGATGGATTTTCCTTGATTTCCCAAGGGTTAAGGCTGCTGATGTTCACAGTCCTAGACAAAATATAAGGTCTAAGTGAGGAGATTGAAAAATCCTGTGAGTGAGAGCATATTTCACTCCTGAAAGGATGAAGCACACAGGTATTTTGAACCTTACGCAATGTTCTAGTAAAGAGAAAAACTCGTTAACTTAAATAAACTGGAATTGCCTCTTCTGCTCATTTAGGTTGATCGTCTGTGTTTTAACCCGAGTCTTGTCAAAATATCTTGAATATCTTTTCTGGGGTTGTTTTTTTTTTTTTTTCTTCCAAAGAAAGCATAGGGTAAAAAGTGACTATTATGAGTAAATCAGCATGTCTTTTCATAGAACAGTAATAAAACAGATGAAAGTATCTTGGTACGTTGATAGCTACCTTAAAGCCTTTCTGCTATCCATCATCTAGTGATGGTCATAAACTTACTGCTTAGGAAGCTCTTTTATGCTCCAAGCCAGCAAACTGGATCTCACTGTAACTTCTTCTCCAGATCAGTTGTGGGATGTTTATCTACTATGCAGTAGTCTAATTTACAAACATGGGGAGACTTACCTTTCTTTTTTTAGAAGAAAAACCATAATCTTTAGTAACTAGGATTTTTGGTTTTTTAATTAATGAAAAATGACACTGTGTCTCGATGTTCTTTTTCAACTAAAGCTCCTAGTAGAATCAGTTGGAGCCTTGCCTAAATAAATATTGAATAAAAGCTTTAGAAATAATTCATTCAGCAGTGGTATGCTGCATAGTCTGAATATGATGGGTGTCTGTTTCCTTTCTATGTACTGTACTTTTTATGTACTAATCTTTTCATTTTGCTTTGGTTGGAGAGCTCAGATACAGAACTGTGTAGCAAACAAGAATTCCTCATTTGTCCCTTTTGACAAAAAATAAACACGAGGAAAAAAAGACATTTAGAATTTTAGGTATTTCCTGTGGATAGAGAATTTTATATGCCTGCAGTGAAAAAGTACTGCTCTGTTTTTATGAGCAAATAGTAACTTTTTTTAAAAAAACATCAAGATGATTGATTTTAATTTTCAAGGGTCAAATAGTCACTCAAAACTTAGTACTTTCAGGAGTATCTGAATACAGGAGAACACACAGGAGGATGCTGAGCTCTGTCCTCTAACTGACAAGGTGTGTTGTGGTAACTCTTATCAGCCTGAATCTGGAATTTGTAGGGCTGTTTTTCAGCAGTACCATGCCAGTGTGATGTGGAGCTCCCCTGTACCCTGCAGTGATTGCATTTTTGTCCTCAAGCACAGTCTGTCTCAGAATCTGCTTTTCCACACGGTAGACATATCCTTCAGTAATTAAGACCAAGAACCTTTCTCTCTTGGAAAAAGGACGATCATTATAAAACTTGTTTGCAAATACTTACCCATAATTTTAGCTTGTTTACTCTTGCATAAACATATCTGTGCATGTAAATGTATGTAACTGAATATGTTTCTTTCCTTGAAAGAAAGGACAAACAGAGCCATGGTGGTTTGTGGTCTCATTTCCTAATGTATTCTTGGGCAGTCGTGAGGACAGTGATGAGTTTGGCGCAAGAAGAGGACTATGACAAGATTTTACTCATGGCACAGTGCTGTAAAAACTATTATTCCGGCTTCAGTAAGCAAAATGAAATGTGCAATTAATTAAATGATAAATCAGCTATGAAATATTTGTTTGGATTTGATAGCCCCATGTTTACTGTATGACACTGTTTATATATATATACTTGTCTTTTTTCATCTGGGTGAAACTTACAGTGTGTATTGCAATAAATAAGTGTAAAACTGTCAGCTGTCAGGCATTGGTGAAGGTTAAAGGTAACTATAGCACTCTCCTGAAGAAGCTTTGAAGATCCATTAGGAAATGTATACATTTCTTTTACAAATCATCGTTTTTCATCGTCTACTTCTTGTCCATCGTTAATGTGCTTTGGGGCATTATGAGTTCTTTTTCTCTTTTCTTCTGAGGGCTCAAAAAACCCTCATCTGTACTCAATTGCAAACTTGTTTGACTTTCGTGAACAGTGATTGTCTGTTTTATCATTCGCATGCTGTAAAATTCTGCTTTACTGTGTCCTGATTCATTCTTTTTGATCAAGAAAACTAAGAATTTAAAAGATAAAGACTGAGGGGAAAGATGATTGATGCACAAGTACCAATATGCACTGTTCTTTGTGGTCTGCAATGAAGGGCTGTTATTTTTGAACCCTTCAAAAGTTGTCTACATCTATTTGTTAGCTTCCCGGAGTCCAGAAGTGGTCAGATACTCAGTCAGCCTGTCCCAAATTTTGAGAACAATGAGTGAGGCATGGATTCACCATTACGAAATTTATTTCTGTTATGCTTAGGATACTGTAGTAGACACTAAGCTTTTTTACACCATCTTGTGTCATGTTTTTTTGGGGGGGAGAGAGGGGTGTGAGAGAAAATGTAATCCACCGTGGCAAAAATTGCATTCCTTCTTCCCTCTCTGCATTTTGATTCTTGGGAAGGGTGATAGTGTATTGTCTGTAGATATTCTAGGGAAGGATTGGGATCTTGGTAAGGATATTCTAAAAAAGGTTGAGAAATTCTGTCAGAGAATGCTGACCTCTTGTAAAGTGTGTATGTGTGAAGAATGCACTGAAGGGGTTAGTTTCTGGTTTGATAGTTTTAATATGCTTTTGTAATATCTCAGTGGTTGTGTTTCTAAGGTACTCCTGCAGTGTCTTAGAAAATTGTATATTGAGTAGAATCAAATTATGTCAAATTTCAGTGTGTGGTTATGCGTACTTGGACATTACAGAGTGAAAAGGCACGATTCAAAAATCTACCAACAAGCTACTGTCAGGGAACTAATACTATGGTGGCTTTCTGAGGAAATGCTAAATATGATGTTAGTATTTTCACATTTGCTTTTATAGTTACTTTTATTTGAATCCATATCTTGTTGAATGCTTTAATTGCTTATCAGCAAACTTTTTTTTTAGAAATTGATTTTTCGTACCTTGTTGTTTGATAGTATCAGAGGTATTATGATCTACTGAGTCTATAAGTATTTTATTATTTATAGTACTTCTGTGGCTTTAATTAATGTAGAAGTACATTTGGAAAATAGCATCTGAATTTGGATGTGCCCTTTTCTCAATCATTCAAGTTGGATAAATGTAACATAAAATAATCTAAAACCTGGAAGACCCAGACTCATGAGGATTTTGAAATGTTCCTGTGATCCTTGCCTTCGTACCCTGCCAATTGCTAGAAGAGAGGTACGTGTGGGAGGAAGCTTTATTGAAGAAGTAGTTCCTCTGACTTTGGAACCCCACTGCTAAAATCATGTTAAAAACACTTGAAATAATGTACTGTTTCAGTCATTAGAATCATGTACTATTTAGTGCAATATCTTTTTTCAGAATAGAACAACATAAAATACTAAACATTTCTAAAAATATAATTTCTTTTAAAATCTGACCATATAAATGGGTGGTAAATGGCAGTAAGTGGTAAGCACTCAGTGTGTTGCCCACATGGAACATAAAGAGTGTTCAATTTTATAGTATCCTTTAATGTCCCAAAAGTATTTGAAAGATAGTATCCACTTTAAGTTATTCTGACCAAATAATACATTGCAATTTTTCCCACAAGTAGTCTTTTCATCAGTGAGAAATCATATGCCAAATCATAATATGCTGTCTGTATTAATATATGGACTTTCTCAGGAAAGAGGAATTGTTTTGTTCCTTTAGACTGAACAAAAATTTTATTTTCAAAGCCTAGCTACAAGATTCAGAAGAAAATCACTCCCATCCCATTAGACAACTCTCACTCCCATCCCATTGGGAAGGAGTGAGAGAGTGGCTGTGTGAGGCATAGTTGTCAGCTGGGGTTAAACCACAACAAAGGCTTAAAACTGAATTCATTGGCTCATGAAAATTTACGCTTGCCCAGCATGCAGAAAGTGTTCATGTTGGTTTGTTTTTTAATTGGCTCTGGTTTAGCTTTTTTTCTTGGCTGAAATTTCCTGTAGTATGAAATAATGTTGTGTGAAGAAAGGTTTGCAGATCCAGTGCTTTGTCACGGACGCAGTATTTTGTAAACTCCTTCCACTTTGTTTCACAGGCATCAGAAATTCAGATGCCTGATTTTTTTTCTTTTTACCATGGCCTCATTTTTTTGTGCTGGCAAGTTGTCCAAGAGTTGGAGTTTCTATTTCTGGCATGTAATTTGGCAGCCAAGAGCAGGCATGGCTGCTCTTGCTCTTTTACTGTTTCTTATGGTTACTGAAAAATTAGGGCTTTTCATAATGGTGTGATTGGACGGACGTAGATCCTTCCAGCTTCTAAATTTTGCGTATACTTGAATATATAAAGAAACAACTAATAAAAATGAGAAGAGATTAATAGTCACTTAAAATATGTGTACTGCTCGTAGCCTATATGTAACACATCATCTTCTGTGGTAGCAAATGAGTTTACTCACAAAGCTTGTTCGTGCATGTCAGCACTCAGTGTTGGTACGTCATCCTTATGCTGTCTTTTGGTATTGTCTAACTTCTGTGAAATTCCAGTATTAAAATACTTGAACAAAATGAAACTTTACAAGGATTTTTTAACAGCTGATCTTTTTCATTGTGGAACAAAGAATAAGAACATGTAATCAGTTATCTTAATGAAGGCAAGAGTAATCTGTGTGCAGGTCTCCAGGCTTTTAAGTGTAGGTCTCTTTCTGGCCTTGCTGTCAAAGGAAACACTTCAGCAGGGACTTAGCTAACATGAGCACCTGTAAAACAGCAAGAAAGAACTGAAAGAATTCTGTAATTTAATTCTTTCAGAAAGATTTTATGCATAATATCAATGAATTCTTTAGGCTGGCCAGATTGCTTTTGTAACAGTGTAGTTGGAAATCTAGATGTAAAAAATCACTGCATACACAGAGGGTGTGTTTTTACAAAGAACCATGACTTACAAATTGAATAAAAATATTTACCATATGTTTGCATCTTTTTAATGTGCTTCACACTGCAGTGCTCTCTTTGACCTCTATTTCATGCTCAGTTTTCACATAGTTTTCCTATTTATGTTCATGCACAATTGCATGTGTGAATTTAATACAGAACACAAGTATTTTAATTAGAGATATCAATACAGAATCTGCCTAAGGATGATAAGGAATAGATCTATTTTTGTTCTTCTAAGTGAGTTTTGAGGTTAATGTTGATGCACATTCTGAGAAAAAATACAAATGCAGAACATCCTGCTCAGACATTTTCTGGGAGTTTTCTGAATGTCTCATTCACAGCTACTGTGTTCTGACCTCGCATCCACAAGAAGCAATGCCTTTCCAGATGACAGAAAACTTTCTAGTGTCTTTTTTTCCTCTCATTGATAGCAGGTTTGATCAACTCTTGGTCCTTCTATGTCACACAACAAGCAGTCTTATTATTATTTTTTTTTTATTCCATAGTTAAAACTGTAGGTTTTGTCAAGAAAGGAGATAAATAATCATGACAGTTAGAAAAGAATTTATTTTCATTGAGATTTATAGAGGAAATTTGTGTTCTCTTTATTAGATTGGTGGATTTCATTTACAGGGTCCATCAGGCGTCCAAATGGACAGTTCTTGCCTGGTCTCTGTGGTCTATACAGAGCAAGGAAGGTTATGGAGTATGCAACTGCCACTGGATGCCTTCTGTAGGTGGCAAGCTACAGACACTAGTAAAGCTGGGCCAACAGCCAACTATTTAATTTTTTATGGATATGTGCTTCACAACGCATAAAATGTTTCTGCTTTTAAGAAAAATACCAACATTTTGGCAATTCCTTCTGGTTTAATTGTATTTTGGAGTAATTATAACAGAAATAGATACCACAGAGTTATGAACTTTCGCCTGTGTCTTGTCCTAAGGATTTTCACATTGACTATAAACTTCCCAAAAAACATGGTAACTCTTTTTTATGGATCTCATCTTAGATGTTCCTTTAGGTTTTTGAGAAACTGGACATTCCTGATTGTGCAAATACATGTGATACACCTAGTATAACTGGTTCCCTTCCTCTGACCATTTACAGTGTCTTTGCCTCAGCAGACATTTTCTTGTGAAGTTGTGTTTTGTAGATTGCAGTTGTGCTGGATGTACTGCAAGCAAGAGAAACTGTACAATTGCTTTTTGACAATGTGGTACCACTGCAAGACTCCATTGATTTCAAAACCTAATATTGATATTTATGTCTTTGATGCTGCCATATTTAGTCAAAACCCTAAAAACATAGCTGCTTCCCTCACCAACCCATCTGCCCCTTGCCGTGTTTAAGTTTACTAATTTAATAGCAAGAAATACAGGGTGTCATTTAAAAGGATTCTTTTCCCCAGACCTTTATATTTGATGGATCTGTCATTGTCCCAGGAATGACAAGACCCTGGAGCCTGCATAGCCTTCCAAAGCCTGCTGCAAGGACTTTACTGGACAGCACACTGTGTTGGAGGGTGGTTCAACTATCCTGTTCCGGCATTCACATTAACAGATTCACCGCCAAGTCAGTTATTCAAGCTGCTGGAAACACACACGACAGATTGCAGCATAGAACTTTTATTTTACAAATTCATAACAGGTTAAGGTTTGAAGATTGACACTGATAATATTCCAACTGCAAGAACAAGTATAAAATATACAAAAGCCAACTACAGTTTATCATTAAGCGTGATATAGTTCTTACCCCTTAGGCATCCCTACTAGGGAGAAGACAAATCCAGCCAATCGACCACTCCCAGCAGCTGCGATGGAGTCTTCCCTAACTTCTCTCCTTCCTATTTCACTTTTATATTATTCACTTACTTTTAGGTAGAGTTTGAGTGACTTTAGTCACGCATTCTTTTGTTGCTGATTGCTGGAAAATTCTGTTTGGTTTTAAAGTTACAATTAATAACAATTTAAAGTACATGGTCTATGAAGCTAGTCATATATTGGAAGTGGGAAGGTTTGAGTTGGAGGTGTGGTTAGGTATTACAATGAGATTATAACAAGCAAAGTTCATCCAAGGAAAGCAATTTCACCGCAGTTCCTTGCTCAAACACCAATGTCTTTCCTTATTTTTCTTTGACAGCTGCTATGCATTTTATCATGCCAACCACATTCGACCCTGGAAGTAGTAGCTGCATTTCACCCTAATATTTCCTCAATGTTGTAACTCTGGGGACTGAGGGAGTTTTCTCTAATTTCCCCCATTTTTGCACATCTGGTCTGATTCTAAAGTTAGGCAGTCTCAAAGAGGAAAGGCACTGGTAAAACATCACTAGATCATGAACATTCTTTGGAATGGCAGTAAAAGCTTTATTTTAATACTGGTTAAATTCATTAAACAATAATGAAAGGCAGTGTTTTTCTAGACACCATACAAGTTTAGGGAATCGTTGCATTTGTTTTCTTTAAAGGTAAATAGCATTTCTTTAAGCAGGACAACAAAATAAGGCATACAGGATAGCACAAACCTTTTGCCTTTGCAGTGATATATACAAATACATATGCAAATACAAGGAAGTGTCCAGCAAGGAACTGGCATGCAAAGACTACTCTCACTGAAAATGATGAACTTGAGAAGAAAAAATATCACTGAATTCTGTCAGGCAGCGCATACTCTTCAGAAAAAGAAGCCCATACTTGTGCTATCTAGGGTACCTTTAAGGTATTAGAGTTTGCCAAGAGATTAAAGTCTTACTATGTTCAACCAAAAATGATCTTTTTATTTATAGCTTCAGTAAACAAAACAGTAGAAGCTCATACAAAAATTTTATTCTACAAAAAAAATTGTATGACAATTTAGCTAATAAAGTCTGTGGGCTGGTCTCATAATCATGAGCTCAAATATATCTCAAATCTTTTTTATTGAAAAAAAACTTGGACTGCAAAATTTATTCTTTAGTTAAATTGTATATTAATTTGTGCCTCAAGAGTCTTATTAATTCTTTTAAAACCATTTAAAAATGTGGTATATACAAAGGTTCTTTAGGTATAGTTCTTTTGTACAGCACTTAAGCTCTATTACAACATGGAGGGGTGTAATAAAGATGTTTCTCTTTTCTTGTTTTTCTTTCTTTCTTTGGTAACTCTCAGAGTAATTTTGCAATACTGTACTCCTGGAGTAAGTGGAAAGAGAAATACAAGTTGCCTGTGTTTTTCATTGTTTCAGATAGGCAGCCTTACTAGTTTTATTTATGTTATACTCAGCTATATTTCTCTATTTATGATAGTCTTGACAATCTAAATAAAACAGGAACTCTTCAGGCTGATTATCCATATGTCCATCCAATACCCCTCAATTACAGAGCACTATCAAAATTTGTATAATCATTAGGTGCAGGTTATTGATTTTAATTTAAAGATCCACTTTTAAAATTCCATTTTTTTTTTCATTTTAGATGATGAGACTTGAATTCGTCTGTCATTTTATTGCTTGGTAACATGTTGTTAATTCAGTAGAATTCTGTCATTCATCTAAGAACAAGTAAGCAGTAATGCTGAATTTTCTTTACTAACCCAACACTTCATTCTTCCTTACAAATGTGTAATGTAAAATGTGATAATTACCTCTGAAATAAGAGCTCTTCCTTTCTAAAAGTCTCCTAATCTAGAGTGTACAAAATAATGATTTATTCTGTTCCCTCTCTTTTTCTTTATTGTCTATCCAAATGATTGAGGGTTGTGGATGAGGCGCTATTCTTTACCTCTGGCGTACAGTTTTGTATGTTTGTACATATACACGTATATATGTTTATAACCTTCTTTTTGAGGCTGGAGCATGGATTTGTAATCTTTCATGTTAAGACACCAATAGAATATGATAAATTTTAAGCAGCCACTTGCTTTTTTTCACAGGTGTTTATACTGGTAGGTAATTCCGTGCCATCTTACAACTGACTAATACACTTCAGTGTATTAGGTTCAGTTATTCAGTGTTATTACACTCCAGTCACATCTATCTAATGAGCTTCTGACTTGAGCTGAAATTCTTGTTATTTCCTTTCAAGTGCGTGACCTTGTACTTTCTGGTCTTGGATTTCATTCTGTTTCTGTTACTCTGTCATCATGGAGCTCTTTCTTAGGATATCTTAATTCTGCTTTGTAGTGATGATTCATCCCAATTTTACAGGGAGAAGAATTCATAAGCATAACTCTTTTTTTTGTTTGTTTCATAGTCTTACTGAAATTAAGGAATGCCTTGATTCCAGATTTCTAATTCCCGTGCAGTTTGATTCTCTCCTTCTCTGTATCTCCCATTATCATTTTCCTGTCCTTATGCAGTATCTAGCTTCTTTTCCCATCTACTCTTAAATGGCTAGCAAATTCCTACGCAACAATAGATAAAAATCCGCCACTCCTTTTCAGTTTAAAAACTGCCTTAGAAAACTATAGATTGCTTCACATGATCTGTGATAGATAGCCTTTGTTGCATTTGATCCAGTTTTACACTTACCTTCATTTCCTTAAATATTCTTACCTTTCTAACTTGTTCTACAATTGCACATATTATTGAAGCCAGATTTACAGATTTTTACTCCCTGCTTTGCACTTCTGCTATATTCCTCACCTCCACCATTCTTCATTTATACTTCATGGAGTGTTGTCTGGTTATTTACTGTCAATCCTCCCTGGTAGATTAGTGTCCGGTGGTTGTTTCTGGATCTGTGGTATCTTGTATCAGGTTTTCCAAATTCAGGAATGCAGACTTTATTCTGAACAGAACTAGAATGTTATAATCCACTGCTTGATTTTTTAATACTTTTTTTTCAATTTTTTCACATTTGTTCACATTATCCATCCTGCCTCTGTCCTTCTGGTCATCAGTCACATTTCTAATATATTTTAGCAGCTTACCATACGGGGAGGGGGGGGGGGGGAAGAAATCACAGTTAATATTAAATGTTTACGTACTTCAAGAAGAAATGACATGTGTATAACAGAAAGTAGAATGTCTTATCAATAAATATAGCAGACTGTACTTTGTTAAACATACTGATTTGGAGGATCATGGATATTAAAAAATAAACATACTCAAAATTCATTTTTAAATTATGGCATAAAAAAATGAGTGGTAAGGGCCAATAAATGCTTAAAAAACATAAACCTTGGGAAACTTTCTGGTATTATTGCTTCTAAAAAATACTTTGCATGTGCTTAATTTTATGTTTGCTTTTTATTATATTAGGAGGGAACAATTTAATTTTGTACTATTGATTTTTCTTTTACTTGCTTGCTTTAGCTAGTTATATCAGGCAATGTGCCTGAGCTGCTGCAAGACAGTAAATTGTTTGAATTTAATAAAAATACATGGGAAAACCCTCACCACACATAACCAAAAGTAGCGAGCTCAGCATTGAGTTCTGTATAATCTCCTAAATGTGTTGTGCTCAATAGAAATGTTTTAGTTGTTTTATATTTTGCTTAAACACCTTTTTTTTTAATAATTAAAAATATCTTTCCCTTCCAAGTTCCTGAGTATATGGGGGTTTTTAATACTCTTGATTTTGTTGTTAAAGTTACTGATCTATGGTACTGAGTCAATGAAGTCTTTCAAAAATACTACATGGAAACTCACCAAGTGTAAAATTTGATTGTCTGTAAGTATCTGTGTTTGTATATCTCAACACAGCGCATACATTAGTAACTGAAAAGAATTACAGTATTGGTATATAGACATTTCTCGATATGAAGCAGGGATAAATACTATGTTTGTTCAGAGTGATCCCTTGAACCTCTCTCAATATGCATAAATGAACTTACAAGAAAATTACCAAATTGTGCTGCATTGTAACAGTAATAGCCCATCACTTTGAATAAATTCAGGCAGTTAAATGTCATGATTATATTACGGAAATTACTTTGGCTCATTCCCAATATTAAGCTATTTTTTAGTGTAAATTTAAATAAATATTAGCTAACTATTACATTAAGCAACAATATGGGTAGTATAATGGTGCCAAATTGAATTAAACCAAAAAAGAATTGCCAGTGAATTATATTAAAATTTGTATCTTACATAACATTCAGTCCCATGAGATACTGTTTCTTTGCTATTTATGTTATATTTCTTTGATAATATTGGCAGGTTAGGTGTTTCTCTGCTTGACTTAGGGTTTTGATTGTTTAGTTGTTCATTTACATAAAAGAAAAGATTAATGTTCCATAGCAAGTCAGTACCTTCCCAACCCTGAAAATACAAACAAACAAACAGACAAAACCACCCCCCCAAACAAACAAAAAGCCAAACAAACCAGGAAGGGAGAAATTAAACTTAATGAGACTATGTGACCCACTTGGATTTTCACAGACTCTCAGATTATAAATTTTTGAGACTTATGTGAGGAGAAAAGATAGATTTTTACTTCTACTTTCAAATGCTAAAACTGTTAAAAATAATTTGACGTGCTATACACTGAGTTTCAGCTGAGTGCAACAAGTATTGACTATTCTTTAAAAATACTGGGAAATAAAAGTTTAGCTACCCACCTCCATGTGTATCTGTGCTTTTCATGCTTTGTTTTTGTTTTGGTTTTTGATGTTGGGGGGGGTGTGTGTCTTTTTTTTTTTCTTAAGTTGTTTTTGTTTGCTTGTTTTATTTTGTGGCAGGCTCACCATGAACTCTCCTGCTGAAGGCCAAGATACTCAGAGGTCTGCAAAATGAAGAATATAAAATTTATTTATAGACAGTCCGAGCTTGAGCTTTCTTGAAAGTTCTCAGTCTTGATATAGCCTTTGACCTTGTTTTTTTCATTAATATTTGAGATACCATCCTTGCATTCCTTCAGTTGCCGCACACACTGATTTTATATGTGCATGTGCCCGTGCACACACGTCATTCACTACTATAGTGTCAAAAAATTTTTCCTTTCTACTGTCTTAAACTTCCTTTCTCTTACTTGTTAAAAACCAAAGCTGATAAAAATAATGAATAACTAAAATTGATAGTAAGCTCTGATGTGACCATAATAAAATAAAATACTACTGTCCTATGAATCAGGCTTTCTGTAACGGGAAGAGCTTGGGAGCAGCTGACTGAATTCTTTAAACCTTCAAAGACTGAGAATGTGTGCGTGCAGATATAAGTCATATTGAGTTTTGGTCCTGTCTGAAAATGAATGTTTGTGTTCGAGACTAATTAATGGAGCTGGACTAAGAAACAGTTGGTGGAATTGAACTAGGTCACTGCTTGTGAAATATGCTGTGTGAATGGATTAATTTTGGTTCTGTCTGATGAGGAAAAAAAAAATAGAAAGTGCCAGCACTAAAGAAGTCACCTTTTTATGGACTTACATTATACAGTATATATACATATAGACTGATACGAGATGCTTTGAGCTCCATTGTAAACATTTGCCAGGTTTGTGATTATTTGTGGTTGTGTGGATTCTCTGATGTCTTATAAGATGAACGTCCATCTGACAGATTTGCCTGCAAGCAGAACACTAGTAAAGTCCCTTTCCCTTATGAAAACAAAATTTGTAGGAACTTTGCTATCTTTAATGCCTTTCCTGTTCTTGAAATTTGGTTGAAATTAAGAAACAGTGAAAATCTGGACAACAGAATGGAGATAGAAATAGTTAAATACACTGTGTATATATATATATATATATATATATTTAAGTAGATGTTATGCCTTATTTCTTCAGGGAGCTAACTTAGTTTAATTTAAACTGTATGACTGTGTTTCTTTTTTCATGTTCGTCTTTGAAGTTCTTGGATAAATTGGGAGAAGATAACTGGGAGAAAATAGCAGTTTCATAGTGCTTGTGAGATAGCCACTAAGACTTTTCTTTGCTTCATTTACACCATCTGGTATGTCTCAGAATTTTTCTGAAGGTAAATGCATTAAAAAATTGACACACTCAGATGATATGGTAAAGGTTATTAGGAACTAAGATAGATATAAATTCCTTTCAATTTTGATATATGTGATGCACCAGAGCAACTTGGACAAGTTAAGCTTGTGGTGCAAGGCTGATTTCAGGAAAGAAATATCCTTCCTATTGCATTTTAAAATATGTCTATCTGAAGCAAATGTCATTAACAATTAATCAACCAGAAAAACAGACAGAAATCTTCCTGGCTAATTCTGCATCAAAGTAGGTAAATAAAAGTCTTCAATTTTTATCTAATTTACTGTTATTTATTGTTTCTGCAGATACTATGGGATAGTTCTAAAGGAGAATCTTAGAAATTCAGTAAAATGAGAATGACAGTTTCTACATTCCTGAATGCAGTCATGCACTATTTCCATCTGAGAGCATCAGGTTTACTACTGAAACAGTATTAAGCAGGCTTTCCTTCCACCAAGTGCTATTTTTTTCCTATTCCCCTCTTTACTCTTCACCCCTTTCCCAAAGAAAACAGGCCAAACGTATTCTCACTGATGTGTTTAATATAAATATATATATTTAATTCTAATTGGGAGGAACGGAAGGTTGCATAAACATAACTAAAATCACCATGAAAAAAAAAACCCAGGTGTTAGCAGGCTGACTTTAGGGTCTGATGGATTGGTATTGAAAACCAGCCATCCCAGCCCAAATGATAGTTACAAATGAAATTTACGCTTATCCTAACAACTCAGATGGAGTTTGCCATTCTGCTTCAGTTCCATTTCCATGAAAAGAGATGCTGAAAATGACAGGAAAAAGAAATCTATAAATATGCATATATTTAAATAAAATTTCTAATTTTCTCATTTATTAAATAAATAAGTACAAGTGTGATGTTCTTTCTTTTCCTGAAGATAACTTCCCAAAAATCAGAAATGTGGGAATTCTAGCCTAATACAAGAAAAAATTATTAACTAACATAGAAATATTTATTCTAACTGCATGTGAGATAATTTGTTCTCAAGAAGTTCAAGTACTAGAACAGAAAATTACATGTTATGGCTATACTTACATGCCAGCTGGGGAATATTTCATTAGTGGGACCTGATTTTAGAAATTGTCAGGATGACTATAAGCAAGTGTTTGGTCTCTTCTTTCCCCACCAGTCATTCCTAAGTATATTACATGAGTTAGCATGAGTTTGGCTATGGCCATGCTGTTTGGGTTGCTGAGACAGTTTAGCAATATGAATAGAAGACTTTTGTTGCTGAATGACTCTGCAC
Source organism: Psilopsiagon aymara (assembly GCA_024733675.1). Classification (NCBI taxonomy): domain Eukaryota; kingdom Metazoa; phylum Chordata; class Aves; order Psittaciformes; family Psittacidae; genus Psilopsiagon; species Psilopsiagon aymara. Next base: position 29,666 of record JANRGW010028459.1, read on the forward strand.
CAAGAATATCAAAGGCACATTCATTTATTATTCTGTGACATTTGTGGACTGTTCCGCCTTCCATTTTAAAGTACAAATTATTCCTTCAGAAGATGATCATATGGAGTATCTTTTCTTTGAAGGCAAAGTGTGTCCGAAACATAATATTTCCAGAATGCTGTGAATTTTAGTAGTGGCAGTATAGCATGATTTGACTTCAAGTCAGATTTTCAAGTCAAAAAACCCAAAACCTAATCAAACCCACAAAACTTTTCCTCAGAGTTCTTAAGTAATGAAACCATTCTACATAAGTACCTTAGGAAAAGGAATGGCAATTTTTTACTCTATTCACTTCCTAAATGTAGAGACCCTGCCATGCCTTGTAGAGACAAAACTAGATTTACCAAGAAACAATAGAAAATGTAAATGAATTCTAAACTATTTTTTTTTTTTAGTCTTTACAAAACTAGAAATAGTTAGCAGCATTGATGCCTTTGAGAAAACTTGTTAACTTATCACAAATTCCTATAAAGTATGTTTATAACAGCTCTTATTTTGAAATCAAACTTTAAATGTCGTGGCTGCAGAATACTTGAAAAATATGTCATAATATCAGTTAGAAACAAATCTCCAGTGGTGGCTGATGCTGTGATACTGTGTGTTGAGTAATTTTTTAAGTAAATCTTAGGGGAAAATTAATAATAATAAAAATTCCCATTAAAATTTTAACAATTAACTGCTAAATATTCATTAAGTTTACAAAGCCTATTTAATTATAATGCAAATAATATAATTGTTTCGTATGAAAAAAAATACACAACCAAAAAACAACAGGCTTTTATAATAAAGCAATTACATCTTCAACTGAATACAAACACATTTCAATTCCGAAAGCAGCTTCAATATTAGGCTGTTAGTCTTCTATTGATTAAATATAATAAAAGTTACAATCCTAGGAAGCAAGAGTAGATTTAACCTGTGCATAGATAAAGGAAGATAAAAAAATGCAAATTACAGAAACTGTTTAAACCTTTCCAATACCTTTGGATTACTGTCCGTGACAATACTAATCTAGAGAAAAATACAATCAAAGTATTTTTCCTTCTTTCAGTGCTGGATGAAGGTTTGGAATTACCACTGTCATTCATGCATCCCATGGTAGATTTTATCATTTTAATCTGTTAGTTTACCTAATTCCAGGGTATTCTGAAAACTCCTCAGTGAATTTGTTTGACGGAAGAGGCTTCCATGTTTATTGTCCTGCTTATGAAAGTGCAAAACTTTCTCTTTCATTTACCCCTGTTTTTTAAAATTAAGGGAAAAGAAGGGAAACCTAGTGCGTAACCTTTGTCTGATGCCAGTATACTCTTTTTTCTGTCTCAGCCTAGTGTGGAAATAAAGTTACTTTCAGATACCCTGAGCTAAAAGAAAGGTTTTCTAAAATTAAGAAGAACCTACGGGAGGTCACACTCCTCTGAAACAAAGAAAATTTTATTCCAATGCTGAATATGTATAAAGAAAGCATGTATCTTGGATTTACTCTAAAATACAAGTAATTGCAACAAATAAAAATTGACTGCGTCACTTTCCAGACAGTCATTATTTCAGGTTAGTACACAGATTAAAACTCTCTGAAGAAAACATTTTGAACTGACACCTTAATTTGCATGTTGCTGAAAAACAAGAGGTATGAGTAAAGGACTATGGCAAGGGCTGAAAGTGAGGCAGCCCAGTGAATAGATTTTTCAGCATCAGTTAACTGCATTCTTTGTATTTCTTGAAGACACCAGGTTGGTGACAGGTAACTACTTAAGTGAATGGTACTACTTTACTTGACAAGCATGTACTCTTGCTTGCCATTCTTAGATCTTTACTGGTTTTCAGTAACTAGTATTAGATGTTATTATGGTAGTGCTCCAGCTTTGAGTGGTTTCATGTGAAGATTTATAGCTACTCTTCATTAAATTATTTGATACCTAACAGTCTGTGAGATCTCTTTTCAAACTAAGAAAATAAAAAAAATGTTCTTGAATCTGTATTAAAGTGCAATGGAACATAGGAACTCTCAATAAGCTATGTGCCAGAATCAAATTTCTTTTGTGTCTGAAAAATGTGAAATTCCTCAAAACCAAGTGTGGTTTTGTTCCCTTTGAGTAGCTATAAATGATGTTTGCAACAAAAATTTACATTTTGAAGTTTCTGAGTAGAGGAAATTATTTGCAGTGTTCACATAGTAAAAAACAAAACAAAATTAAGACTTTTCAGAAGGGCTTCAACTCAGATCAATAGCTGGAAGTGAAAATGGGTTTTGTAACTATCTGAGTATCTCCATTATCACTTGGCTTTCTACTAAATCCTTTATATAGTTAATATGGGACTTGTCTCCACTTGTCCTGGGGTAAGCTGCATGTATAAATCAGAAGCAATAACCAATCAATAAATACAGTCTCCCCCCGTATAGTTGTACTTAATGTATCCAAAATTCTTAATTCTTGTATACAAAAGAAATTACTTATTAACACCTGCTAACTTTGAGCATTACATGATCTCACCTTAATTTCTGAATTGAAAGAACTTTTCTAGTGTTTTAGTTGTGATGCTGAGTGCTTTTCAAGAAAAAATAAATATTCAAGTTGGGAACAAACTAACAATATCTTAAGTGACTGCAGAACCTTTTCATACAGAAAACGCATTGAGAGGATGGCTGCAGAACACCAAGTAATGACTGAAACAGAGATCTCATTTACTAACAGAAGTCAGTGCAGTCATAACAACTTTTCTGTTTTTCCTCCTGCTCATCTTCTCAACAGAGTGAAAAACAGGAAATATTTCAGTGCTTTTGACTAGGTAGCTGCCCTGCCTTCATAATTTAGAGCAGTCAGGAAGTTGATTTGATGACCTGCAGATTCTTCCAGATTAGGGGGATCTGCATGACTTTGATGTGTATAGAATCATAGAATAGTTAGGATTGAAAGGACCTTAAGATCATCTAGTTCCAACCCCCTGACATGGGCAGGGACACCTCACAATAAACCATGCCACCCAAGGCTCTGTCGAACCTGGCCTTGAGCACCCCCAGGGAATGAAGCATTCACAGTTTCCCTGGGCAACCCATTCCGGTGCCTCACCACCCTCACAGTAAAGAATTTCTTCCTCATATGCAATCTAAACTTCCCCTGTTTGAGTGTGAACCCGTTACCCCTTGTCCTGTCACTACAGTCCCTAATGAAGAGTCCCTCCCCAGCATCCCTGTAGGCCCCCTTCAGATACTGAAAGGCTGATATGAGTTCTCCAGGCTGAAAAGGCCCAACTTGCTCAGCCTGTCTTCATACGGGAGGTGCTCCAGTCTCCTGATCATTCTCGTGACCCTCCTCTGAACTTCTTCCAAGAGTTCTATGTCTTTTTTATGTTGAAGACACCAGAGCTGTACCCAGTACTCCAAGTGAGGTCTCACGAGAGCAGAGTAGAGGGGCAGGATCACCTCCCTCAAACTGCTGATCACACTTCTTTGATGCAGCCCAGCATACAGTTGGCTTTCTGGGCTGCAAGTGCACACTGCCTGCTCATATTCAGTTTTTCATCGGCTAATACCCCCATGTCCTTCATCGCAGAGCTGCTCTGAATCTCTTCTCTGCCCAGCCTGTGGCTGTGCCTGAGATTGCTCTGACTCAGGTGTAGGACCTTGCACTTGGCATGGTTAAACTTCATCAGGTTTGGCATCACCCCACCTCACAAGCATGTCAAGGTCCCTCTGAATGGCATTCCTTCCCTCCAGTGTATCAACCAAAACACCCAGCTTGGTGTCACTGGCAAACTTGCTTGGGGAGCACTCAATCCCACTATCCATGTCACCAACAAAGATGTTAAACAATACCAGTCCCAGAACTGATCCCTCAGGGACACCACTTGTTACTGGTCTCCAGCTGGATATTGGGCCATTGACCACAATTCTTTGCATGTGGCCATCCAGCCAGTTCTTTATCCACCGAGTGGTCCATCTATCAAATTGATGTCGCTCCGATTTAGAGTCAAGGATGTCATGTGAGACAGTGTCAAAAGCTTTCCACAAGTTTAGGTAGATGTCATCAACTGCTCTACCCCTGTCCCATCAGTTCCGTAGCCCTATCATAGAAGGCCACCAAATTGGTCAGGCAGGATTTCCCCTTAGTAAAGCCATGCTGGCTGTCACCAACCACCTTGTTATTTTTCAAGTGCCTCAGCATGCCTTCCAGGAGAATCTGCTCCAAGATTTTGGCAGGCAGAGAGTTGAGGCTGACTGCTCTGTAGTTCCCTGGCTCATCCATTTTCCCCTTCTTGAAAATGGGGGCTATATTTCCCTTTATCCAGTGGCTGGGTACTTCACCTGACTGCTTTGATTTTTCAAATATGATGGACAGTGGCTTAGCACCTTCATTTGCCAGCTCCTCCAGGATCTGCAGATGGATTTCATCAGGTCCCATGGACTTGTGCACATTCAGGTTCTTCAGATAGTCTCGATCCATATCCTCTCCTACGGTGGACCCAGGATCTTCATTCTCACTGTCCGTGCGTCTGTCTTCCAAGCCTTGAGTGGTGTGGTGTCGTGGTTTAAGCTGTAAAACAAGCAGTTTTGTTGTTCACTCACTTCCCCCTCCTTCTTCCCCCCCCACTCCAAAAAGGGGGGAGGGGGGAATGGGGAGAAGAATCAAAAGAATGTAACTCACACGGGTTGAGATAAGAACAGTCCAGTAACTAAGGTATAACACAAATCACTATTGCTACCACCAATAACAATAATGACCAGGGAAAATACAAGGGAAGAGGATCCAACTGCTCACCCCCCGGCGATCGAGCCGTGAACTTCCCCCCCTTCTGGGTTCTTGCCCCCAGTTTCTTACCTTCTGGGCAAGACGTGCTATGCCATGGAATACCTCCCTGGTCAATCTGGATCAGATGCCCCATCTCTACTCCCCCCCGGCCCACCCCCCTCCCTGGCAGAGCACGAGACCCAGAAAGTCCTTGGCCAGACCAAAATGGACTAAGCAGTAACTAAAACATTGGTGCCATCAACACTGTTCACAAGCCAAAAGTCCAAAGAAAAAAAAACACAGCTCCACACTGGCTACCAAGGAGAAAAACGACTGGTACTGCCGAACCCAGGACATTCCACCCCTTATTCCACACCATTCACGTCATGCTCAAATCCCACATTTTCAATATACCATCACACATATATATATATATATATATATATATATATATATATATATATATACACACACACAG
>JANRGW010028460.1:0-10215 GCA_024733675.1 Psilopsiagon aymara
TAGTGTGAGGTGTCCCTGCCCATGGCAGGGGGGTTGGAACTAGGTGATCTTAAGGTCCTTTCCAACCCTAACTATTCCATGCATGTGTCTCTACTAAGGCTGGGTTTTGGAGGAAGTGTATTTAAACTTTGCACTCAGATGATAGGTTTTCCAGAAATATAAACTTCCTGAAATTCTCTTCTCCCATTATATTGTCCTGCTACTTTCCTTTAGCTGATTTTGCCTCATCTTTGATGAGTAGCTACAGCTTGTGGATGCTACCAGAGGAAAGATCTGAGTTATTGTTTAAGGTGTTTTTTAGTGAAAGGAGTGACATCTGTGTCATATAAATGGATTGCCATTTGTATTGAGCATTCATTACTACTCTGTTCCAGGATAATTGTCTAAATAGGTATAAATGTTAAACCAACCTAATGAAACCCCTGCTACCACGTTTGGGCTGTCTACTTGGGGAACAAGCGCAGATCTTCCCCTTTGTTTCTTCCTCTACCTACTTCCCTCTGTTAGAGGAAGAACTGGTAAAGATCAAGAACTAAAAGACTTGTGATTTAAAGGTGGTTTTGAGGAGTTTAAGGCTGGATTATCTCAACCCATGGTGCTTCTGCTCTGATAGTGTTGCAGTGAATTTGGCTCCTGCTGTGCTACGGAGTGTGATTCAGACTGGAGCAGCACTTAATTTAGTAAGCAGAGAGCTTATACAGTCTGCCCAGTGACCATGGGAGACCAAGCTAAACATGCCTGCCAAAACTTCCCTCAGAGATACTAATTCATCTCCATTTAATCATTTGATGAGACAAACTCGCCTGTCTTAGCAGTGGCTGTCTCTTTTGTGACAAAGCTTCTTTTTACCGCTGGATTCAGGTTGCAGGAGTCCTGTTCCTGCATAAAGGTGGGTGTGTTGAACTTTCACTGACATTAGGAGTGACTTAAGGTGTCTGTAGGCACTCAGCAGGATAAACTCCCCAATTCCCATCAGTGGCCCTCTTGGAGGTGGTAATGTATTTTTGTCCTGTGTTTTTTGCCCAGGCTCAGATTAGTACCTCCCATATGGGAGGAGGGAAGGAAAAAAAAAAACATAAAAGAGAGAGAAGGAGCTACTACAAATCACAGAAATGTAGCTTTTCTAAGTGATTGGAATGTGCTTGAGGATATGAATATTCATTGCTGAGGCACTGAGTGTATGCTAAAAATGTACATATTTTCTTTGCAAGAGAAAGTAATAACATCACTTTGTGAAAATTCCTGGGTATCTAAGAAGTATTTCCATTTTTTCTGTCTTTATAGGAGAAATAGGAGAAAAAAACCCCAACAACCCCATAACCAAACCCAAGAGTGAGTTTCTACATGTCACTAACATCATGGCTTCCTCAATGCTAGTGCTGGCAGGAGTGAAGGGGTAAGCAAAGGTGTGAACAATCAAGAAAGCAAGGGTGGGACTGCTGTTTCTGACATGAACTCACAAAACTCCAAACCCACTCATTTACAATACTTATGACACTGATGATATAGCTTCAGGATAGTACTAAGGAGACATAACCATAACCTACTGCTGAAAGAGGTGGGCCTGCTTCCCTGCTCATTCCTGCTATGCCATGTGCTCTACTGCTTCCCTTGTTTCAGCACTAGCACTTAGCTGTAGACCAGTTTAGGCATGTAGACCTGTTTAGGCATCTCAGCAAAAACATTAACACCTACAAGAAAATAACTGGTCTTTTGCTTAGATTTCCTGAACCATAATCTGCACCCACAACCCAGTGTGTTATGTGTGCAGGGCAAAGCAGGGAATACTAACACACAACATGGATTAATTGTGGACATTGGAAAACTGAGAGATTTAGCTGTAGAGCAAAATGTAAACAGGAACTAACACTGTGGATTTGAGTCAAAGCAAGAAATTGAATTTGGGTGTCTCACCTGCTGTTAATGAATGCAGCTATGTAACTGTTGGTTGATTTGAAGAATGATTTGGTATGCAGGTGGGTGGCAACAAGGGAAAAAGCCCCCAATTTGTTTTAAATATGCTATACTTTTGACAGAGATTGAAGCTGTGTTATATAAAATGTCATAGTTAAGTGGTTATGGTGTTTTATTATTAGTATCTCCCCTTGATACATAGCTCCTTTTTGTGGACTTATATTTTAGGCAAGCTGCTTATATTTAGGTAAGACTTGGAAGAAGCTCATATATGTTATTTCAGTACATGCTCTAGTCTCAGGCTGATTTATATTTCTAAGAATTTCCTTGCTATCCCTTTAGCTGCTACAGTTAAAATGGAAAAAATTTTAGATTTGAGGACCAAATTTTGTAGTTCACAGTAGATTTTCACAATTTGTCTATTTTCTACTGCTATTAAATATGAAAATATTAGGGAGTTCTTTGTATTAGTGTTGTGCTAGAGTTCCTTTGTACAGACTTCCTGATTTGGCTTGTTTTGTACAGTAGAGGTTTTTGCTGGACATTTGGTTTTCAGCATGTAGTGTAAGGTTTTTCTCTTTAGAGATTATTAACACCTTTTTGCACTCTGTCTGTATTAACTGTACAAGCAGATGGACAGTTTTTCTTGGTTAAATTGTTTTTAATTTAGCCTAAGTTTGGTTGCTGGCCAAGTACTCATCACCTGTGGATCAGATTTGGCAGCTCTTTTGTTTCTTGTCCAGATATTTTGTTCACAGGATTATTTCTTTTTGAAAGGCCACACCAAAGTATAGCGGAAAAGCAAATAAAACACACTACTGGATTTCAAATAATAAAGAATTGCTGAACATGTAATTTTTCTTGTTTTGGTTTTTTAGGATCATTATTCAGTGCTTTTGTTGGCATAGCTGCCAAAGACTAGGGCATAAACAATTAGCTGGAAATCATCTTTTGTTTCCCTGCATGGAGGAAGTGTAGCACAGTACACACTGTTCTTTTAGGATGGACCTCTTATTGTTCTCTGTTTTCTTAAATAATAATAATTAGTATCTCATAAACTGGTAACAGATGTATAAGACCAAAAACATTGGTGGAATACAAAAGAGTCAGCTTGTACTACTGACTGTAAAGCACCCTGAATGCATCCTACTCCCCTTTTCATATGGCAGCCTAATTTCTTGGACAGCCTTCTATCTCTTGTTGAACAATCACTGAAGCTGAGTAATGTATTTTCCAGTGCAGTTGTCCCTGAGGATGTTTTGCTCTCCCTCTCCACTATAGGGCAGTTGTCAGCTTATCTGGAAGAGGTAGTTAGGAAGATAGGGCAACCTAATGGATCACTCACTTATCTAAATCACATCTACACTGGCAGCTATGATTGCTTTGTGTCCTTAGAAGATCACTCAACTGCCAGACTAAATCTCAGAGGTCCTGTTGGACTTGTGTTAGATCACTCAAGGTAATATAGCACAAGCTGATTGAAAGAAAGAAGGGGATCTGGCCTTGGCGTGATTTAAACCCAGTCAGCGAACCAGCCATGCAGCCCTCTCTCACTCCTCCCACTTCCTCCCCGGACCCCGGCTCCTGGAGGGATGGGGAGGAGAATTGAAAGAATGTAACTCCCATGGGTTGAGATAAGAACAGTCCAGTAACTAAGGTATAACACAAACCACTGCTGCTACCACCAATAACAATAATGATAAGGGAAGTAACAAGGGAAGAGAATACGACCTCTCACCACCCACCAACCGATACCCAGCTCAACCAAGCAGGGAACTAACCCTTCCGGGTAACTGCCCCCAGTTTATACACTGGGCATGACATCCTGTGGTATGGAATACCTCTTTGGTCAGTTTGGGTCAGGTGTCCTGTCTCTGTTTCCTCCCGGCTTCCCCTCCTCCCTGACAGAACATGAGACTCAGAAAGTCCTTGGCCAGACCAAACATTACTGAGTAGCAACTGAAAACATTGGTGTTATCAGTGCTGTTCCCAGGCTGAAAGTCAAAACACAGCACTGCACCAGTTACTAAGAAGGAGAAAAGTGACTGTTATTGCTGAACCCAGCACAAGGCCTAATGCAGAGAAGGCAAGTAGTTATTGGTATCTATTTAAAATGTGAGGTAAGCATGATGCCTCTGTGGTATGCACCAAGACAGGGTCAGAGAACTAACTCCAAGAAGCTTTGACTTCTCTATAAAGAAACCTACTAGTCTGTCGTTATTAATTTTTCTATCTGAAAACAGGCCTTATGTAAGAACAGTTTAAACATGTAAAGGATATTCTACTTTCTAATTTAATATACCTAGCTTATAACTTAGAATATTAAAAATATAAGAGGTCCCTCTGAATGTGACTCATACCTACCACTTGTCTGGTATTGAACTCCTGAAATGGTCTTTTACCTATTTGCCTTCGGAAATCTTTTGTCTACTCAAGTCACAACTCTGGAAACCAAGATGACACATACAGCTCTTCTGGCTAACAGTTCCTGTAGATGCTATTAAACAAATCTTCCATGAAGGAACACATTTTATGAGGCAGCTTTTATGCTGGTCAGCATGCTGCACCTCAGTAACACATTTATGTATTTCACACTAACCTGAGTTGGGCTGCAGGTTTCTGGTATTAGCTGCATTCACACTGAGATACTTGGAGTTGTACAACAGTATCACTGGCAAAGCAGTTCAGCTATAGTTCTCATCTCAAGGTTTATACACCCTTCCTTTCACTAACTTGTGCTTTTGCTCTTAACCAACAAAGGGCCACTTTTTGAAAGGGTGTAAGGGGGTGTACCTCTCTTTCTTATAGTACCTCTGCCAGCGGGGTCAATGAGTTAAATAATTTTTGAAAGAAGCAAGGTACTTTCAGAGCTGTCCTGAATTCCTTCCATTACAGAAGCAATACATTGTAACTGTCACAAAGGGCCATTGTAACTTAAAAAGCATCTCTGGTTAGTCAATCTTTTTTCCATTTATTCAGGAAGATGGAATTAACACAATGGAAGAGAAAGCCTGAAATGGGTCAGTTATTTACAGTGCATTCAGCTTCTTTTGTGTCTGAAAAGACTTCTATTTAGTTTTTATATGATTAAAATGAAAGACAGAGGAAGCTGTCAGAGGAAAGAGCCCAGGATTTTGGGTAACTGCTTTTAGCAGCATAAAAATGGTATCGAAGCAAGTCTACCAGATATTTAAGTCTTTCTGGAACAAACACAATTTTAAAAGACATTTCTAAGCTGTTTAATAGTCTACTCTTTTCCCAGATTCCTGTTTTCACACCTCTTTATTGACATAAGGATATGGCTGGGGTCAGTAGCAATTTGGGAAAGAAAGCAGAACAAATTTCCTGATCACCATGTGATAGTACATCTGCCATTTCAATTCAAGCCAGCATCTGAAGCTACTGCATTTGTAGGCATTTGGCCAGATTCTGATGTAACTGGCATCAGTTTTAGACTTGTGCAACTACTCTGTAAATCTGGGCAACTCCAGTGTAGTCAGCCATGTAAGATGAGAATAAGGCCTATTTTTACCAGGTCAGCATTTTTTATAATGATTGCAGCATCTTGGAAATTTGCTTATCTGTTGTAATTAATCTGCTTGAGCTCCTTCTCTGCAGTGTCCCAGTTTACTCAAATTCGGGTGTAGAAGACAGGACCCTACTGCTTGTAATCTGTATCTTGGGGCAACCATTATAATGTGATGTTTTGAAGGTTTTCTTTCTGAGGTTCAAGCAAAATTTTTATGTAAAGAGGCCTCAGTGCAAGCGACTAAAATTTGTTCATAAGCAGTAAGTGCTCTAATATATGACCCAATCATTAATTCAAATATGTAGTTGTGATGTATAATCCCCACAAGTCTACCAGTTGCCTGAGACCCAAGATGTGTGTTCTGGCTAGAACAGAATGTGTTGGGTGGAGAGAGGCAAAAAACTGCTGTGGAGTTATCTGGTCATAAGGAGCTATGTGTTGTAACATCGTTCACCTGGGTATAACCCCAATAAGAAACACCCCAAGGATCAGGCTTTCCATACTGAAATTTTAGTCAGTCCAGTTGAGGAGGTGAAATATAGTGTGGACATGGCAGAAATAGACTAGATCGTCTGAATAACCTGTATGGGATAATTTACCTGATTCTAAACAATTTAGTTAAATAGGATTGATTACTTTAATAAATAAGAAATTATAACGACTTTTGAAGTGGAAATGTTGAGAATAAACAGAGTTATAATGTCACAAAATATCCCAAGGGATTAGTGTTCTTTTTTGTTAGATTTCCCTGGGAGTATTTGGACAAATAGCCTTTTTAGAGCTACTGGCCAGATCAGTGACATTGCTTGTGTTGATCAATATGGCATAAACATTATTACAGGCAGTCCTTACAGGACACAACTGTATCAATGTCAATGTCATATTAAATGTCAAATTATAAAAAATAGCAAAATGTGATAATATGAATGTTTCAAAAAGGCACAAAACAATACATGAAAGAAACTGTCATGTCAGAAGACAATAAATCACAGAATGGTCCCCTGTCATCTTTCAGTATGATATCCTTTCAGTTCAGTCTTGATTTAGGCTTATTTTTTTCTCCTTCAGTGGATGTTTATATTCATTCTGCAGCTAGAATAGACCCTTGGATAACTGTGAGAATTTTGCTAGGGCTCTGTGCAGGTGCGACTTGTCATGCGTTTCAGTGAGTGGCAGAGATCATGGAAAATAGTTGTTTTCACTGATCATGTTATCACCTCTGTGTGCATTGTACACTAACTTATTCTGTAGTTCCTAAAAAGTAATTTTATAAGTCCTTAGGAGAAGCAATATAGCTAATGAGACTTTCAAAATCATTTTGTGATTTTCCTTTCAGGTTATTCTGTGTGCTGTTAGTGCTATAACACTTTTTGTATTTTGCAGAGTCTTCTATACAGAGATAACAATAGTATTAGTTGTAGTTTTTTAGGGATTTTTAGGGGAAAAGAAAGCCACATGATCATTTTCATTTTTCATTTACCACATGTTAAAAGAATGTTGAGATAGTGCCAAATGGTGAAGCTGTCTTGCTAATGGTTATTGATACTTGTAATTTCAGAGTTCTTATTTTTTTCTCATTTCAGAGACTTTAGTGGTTGAAATCCTTAGTCTTTTCTTTGCAGTCAAGTAACTAAGGGTCTATCTTGAAAACAGCAGCTATGCTTTTCAAGTATATTCAGGAGCTAATGAAAAAGTGCAGTTGAAAGTCTTGATATTTGACATTCACATTGGTTTGTGGTCAGTTTTTGTTGTTTTGTTTTTGTTTGTTTGGTTTATTTCATTCCTGAGGCATGCATTGATTTTCATTCAAACATGAATATGTTAAGATTACTCATAATGTAATTTTGAATTTAATTTTAATAATTGAATAATACTTTGAGTGCTGTGTTCAGAAATTAAACTGTTTTCTGTCCATTTAAAGTATTTTCTTTTTTCTTGCCTTTCATCTTTCAACTTTTTCCCATCCAGATTACACTAATATTTAGCTCCAAACACTATATGAAATTATTATGCCAGATAAAGATTGCCCTAAGAATGTCATTGTCTTAAAAATATATATATCTTAGGGACTTAAATCTTGCTCAAGGTAAGAGCAGAAAGTCTGTGTGGTAACTTGCAGGCAGAATGTAGATGCGTACAGAAAATATCTTAATGACATGGAAAAAGTCCCTCTTGTAGGAGGGGAAAAGCTGCTATGTCTTTTATGATGACAAAGGGGTCATTTCTTGAGATAGAGATCATCAATCAGTTGTGATAGCCATGGGTCTTTTCACTAAGTGGCCCAAAGCTAATCCCATAAGAAATCAGTAGCAAATGTTTTACTGTTGTTTCCCCATGCACAGGGTCCTGGCTTCATTGTAGGCAGATCAGTTTTCAATCCAAGGCATGTCAGCAGGTTTTCTGAGTGTCTTTGGAGTGCAACTAACTTGTACAGTCTTTGGATGCCAACAATGAGAGGATGGAAATATTTGGATGGAGTCTAGGAGCTGAGTTTACTGTCTTGACAGAGAGAGATCAAAGGGATGAGAGCTAGTACACTCTCATGCTTCTGGTGACTGTTTGGTGACTGAGGGTGGCAACAGGAATACGCATATGAGGTTTGGTACAGACTTGAAGAGGAAGGAAGAGGAAATCAGTGGTGTGCACTACAAATGTGGTTCCTTTTCATGTTATCAGCAAAGCTAATATTTTTCATATGATTACCACCATCATCATTAGTCTGGGAAATCTGTCATAAGAAAACATAATCTGTACTCCATTAATCTTCATTTTTGGACATCTGTGAGCAGCCCTGGCAGGTTTTGTTTCCTGTAGGGTATTCTGAAAAAAATACAAAGGAATTTGAGTTAGACAAATTGAACTTGGAAAAGCTCACAGCTTTTCTGGTGGGAAGGAAAAATACTTGCTAAAAGAAAACAAATCAGTGCTGTAAGGCTGTAGACAGAAATACTGAAAGCAGGTATTTTAGGAGCTACCAGGTTGGAAGCCTCAGTCTGAAGCAACCGCAGGAAAATAACCTTTGCAGCACCAATATAAATGTAAGAAATGTGTTTAGGTTGAGCCCTATCACTACCTTTAAAGATAGTGAAGAAGGTAGGATGGCTTAGATTTCAATGTAGCTGCTTACTCTATGTTTCATTTCACTTCTCCTTGCTGGGGGATGCAGCTGTACAAGCTGAGTTGTTTTGTTGTCTCTGTTTTGAATGTCTCAGCTTCCAGGTGGGAGGAGAAGTTTTCCTCTGCTGCTTTTAGGGGCCATGGGAAAGTCAAATAACTTGATTGATGGACAAATGGAGTTGAGTGAACAAGGGTCTTACAAGTTCAGACTGACCTGTGAGATCATCTTGCCTCAAAAACTTCATGAAATCTTTAGACATTCTCTTATTCATAGATGACTATAAAAGGAGACAGATTTCAGATATTTGGAGCACTCAGCAAGCATAACCAGTACACTGAGGTTTTGATCTATGCAGCCATTTCCTAGAAGGACCAAACTAGCCAGAACCATTCAGTGCTTTGTGCTGTTTTCATCTCATCAATAGGTGATGCAGTACTCTAGAGGAAGGCTGGAGCAGGCATTTATCTCACTTTAAGAACTCCATGAAAACTAATATGTGGATTAGTGAAGGTATTGGAAATAAAGTTGTGAGAACTTGAGCCTTTGCTTAGCTGGAAAGATGAAAAGCTCTAAGACGAGTATTTTGAACTGCTGTGTGAGCGGTACAGCTAAAAACATGAAGCAAGGCAAGAATCATTTCTGAGTTAGGTAAAACTGAACATAATACAGTTGTTGCCTTCATTATCCTTATTTCTTCACTAGAACCAAGTAGATGGAAATGTAGATGCTGTCGCCAGCAGACTGAGCAGGCTACAAGACTTGAAAAAGAAACTAAAGAGAGAATTATCTGGGACCTATGACAGTGAAGAACAGGGGTAGGGCCATGACTGGGTTGGAGCTGGAAATTGCAAAAATGAAATTGCAATATGTTGAAAGAAGATTGCAAAGAAGTGCTATGTAGAGAGTGCAGTAAAAGACAGTATGGACCTGGCAGCTGGCTTAAACATGTAGGTACAGAATATCAGTTTATTTGCCACAACTTTGGAAGCAGGTTTTTTTTTCCACATTTTATAAATAAGATTGTTCCAAAAATATCTTTATAATTGGTTTCTTTTCTTCAGCTGAAACAATAATAGAACCCTGATTTTGTCTTTCTGTGTTCAGGAAAGCTGATTTATAGTAGCTGGGAAACCATAAATGGAAAGATCAGTCAAATAGAAAAGAAACATTACTTTTACTTTTTCTTTTATGAAATTAACAAATAACTTACTTCTCTGGTGCTAGCTGAAATATTTTTAGTGCTATCAGTTCCTAGTCTTGTGATGTGTGACTGAAACATAAAACTTCATTAAAACTACTCAAAAAAGAAGAAACCAAAAACCTAGTCATCTTTGGAAATTTATTTTTCTCAAGGTAAGAACTTGACAGTTGAAGATTGCATGATAATGAAATTGGTAGAAGTCAGTGGAGAAGAACAAGAAATTTCTACTCCTATAGTACCTAAGAAGCTTTCCTTTTGCAATTTAAAATTATTTTTTCATTAATATTCTTGATCACTTTACTTCTGTGATGTCCTGGGTTCAGCAGTAGCAGTCATTTTTCTCCTTCTTGGTAGCTGGTACAGCACTGTGTTTTTGACTTTCGGCCTGGGAACAGTGCTGATAACACCAATGCTTTTAGTTATGGCTTAGTGATGTTTGGTCTGGCCAAGGAC
>JANRGW010028463.1:5041-31716 GCA_024733675.1 Psilopsiagon aymara
GTCCCTAGGTTCCTGGACAACATCCCTGTATTCTTCTCAGGCTGCCTGTACTTGCTTCCACCTTTTATAAGCCTCTTTTTTCCCTTGAAGTTTCCTCAGCCTATCCTTATCCATCCAAGGAGGTCTTCTGGCCATCCTTCCCCACTTCCTTAGATGCTTATTCCATAATTTAGTTGCCTAGTCAACATGCTCTAGTATCAAACAGTCTCAGCTAATATATTGCAATCGGTATTTTGCAAATTACATTACAATCAGGATTAAAAGAATAAAAGACCTAAAGGAATAAAATCTGTGTCAATTTGAAAACTAAAGTTATTCTCTTTTTTTAGAGTGCTAGTGAGCAAAAAACAGAAATGGAAAAATTAAAACACCGGATAGCAGAAGAGGCTGCAGAAATAGAAGAGAGAAAAAGAAAAATTGAAGTGGAACTAAAAGAGGTTCAGGTAAGTCCTGTAATGGAAACTCCTTCTTTAAAATGTATTTTTGTATATCTTAAATTTTGCTTTAAATTATTTTGATATTCAAGCTTTTATGCTTTAGAAAAAAAGTATTTTATTTGCCAGACTGAGATTTTTGTTTTGGCATTTGTGTTCCGTTAAGTCTTAATTACAAAATGAATTTTCAGGCCGAATTTGACTTTCAGTTTCTATTTCTTGGTTGCTACGGTCTACAGCTGAGCTTTGCAGATTTTGTGGGATGTTTTTGAATTAGTAATATCTCATATAGACCAACTATTTTTTTACTCTGCCTTGATCAAGCTGATTCTGTTATCAGCTGAATGTAAGTTGTTTAATGAGCAGTAATTTCCATTTATGACTAAATTCTGAAAATTATGTATCCTAATGTTGCTAATAGCAAACTGCTTGTTCCAGAGACCTACTGTCATTAAGCATCAGGTTTTTTGGTAGGTATGTGTGTTCAGGCATTGCTTTAATGTCTGTTGTCCATCCCATCCATTTTAAAATTGTATTAATAAGAAAAAAGTACAGCAACGTAATTTTTTTCCTTTTAAATATCATAGTTGCCAAGGAATTATATCCTTGTATTGAAAGTGGCATAGAACTACAGGATTAGGGTAAATTCTTTTCTGTGGTCTTTTATAAATATGAAGGATGTGCAAGGTGTTCACAGTGTTTAATGATAAACTTTAATTTCCTTCTGTCTTATAATTTTGTTGCTTTGTTGATAAGGGCAAAAGCTGTCTGGATTTGTTTAGCTACTGAAGATAAAAAGCTTTTGTGTCCTGTACTTCTGCACATCTTTAGACAGACACCCTCAGGCAATACCTACAGATATTAATTAGTGTAATTATTAAAACATATCTGTATCATAATGAACTTTTAAGCAATGAAAGAATAAACAAACATGATTGATATTAATATCTGTATAATGTTTATGAACTACAGTGCTGAATGAAAAGTGAAGGAAGGTCGGGTGTATTATATGCTGTGTTTTACGGAAATATATTTATAATCTCTTAATATTGCGCGTGTCAATTTTTTAATAACTTTGTGCACATGAAAAAGCACCAATGGCAGTTGGTTAGGTAATGAAATATATAAGAAGAACAAGAAATTGTATGAAACCTGAAATGGCAGAAATTCTATTTCTTATATCCTCATCTCTTTTTAAATGTATTTTTATATTTTAAGCCACTGGTTAATGAAGCTAAATTAGCAGTTGGAAATATAAAACCAGAGTCTTTGTCAGAAATCCGGTCACTACGGATGCCCCCTGACATAATCAGAGACATACTAGAAGGAGTTTTACGGCTGATGGGGATTTTTGATACATCGTGGGTGAGCATGAAGAGGTAAGGATATTATTTAAATTTTAAACTTAAACAGTAATTTGCAATATAGAGATCTTTTTATTCAAGAATAACATGTACAGAATTCTTTGGTCTCATACAGAAATACCCTTTTTAACATTGTTTCTTCTTCATTATTTAATTCTTTTTACAGTTTCTTGGCTAAAAGAGGCGTGAGGGAGGACATAGCAACCTTTGATGCCCGTAATATTCCAAAAGAAATACGAGAAAGTGTTGAAGAACTTCTTTCTAAGAACGGACCATCTTTTGATCCAAAGGTGATTCCTGATTGCAGTACATAAAATGAAAGAAGATGAGGGGGGGAAAAAAAAAAAAAAAAGGAGGGGAAATTAAAAAAAAAAGACATGATTATCTGGTTTTCCAATATAATTTTTGGAATGAAATTATAGAAAAAGTGATTAATTCTGCTTAGACGTTGTCAGTCTAAAGAGATATAATTGAAGCGAATATTACTCTGTTACACACAGCCTCTAACAGTGAGAATTTTTTGACTAACGAGCAGTGGGATGAGGAGTCAAGTCCTTGGAGTTTTTTGTCATTGGTATAAATTGGAACTCAGATAAAGGAATTGTAACTGGGTCCTTCTGGCTTCCTGGTAATAGTAAGAGTCTTAACAGTGCACTTAATTAAAAAAAGCAGGACTACTGATGATTAAATGTATGTGTGTTATTTGAGAATTGATTTGGTAGTAACTATAAAAAGGAATTCTTATTTTTAAAAGCAAAGTTGTTGTTCCCTGAGAAGGAACACGCTAATAAATTATGCATTAATTTAAAATTTACTAACTTCAGTGGAGCTTCATAGCTGTAAAGACAGCCATTATTTTGTTACATAGATTGATGGCCTAAATCATGATCTCTTAATTACAATTTAAAAGATTAGTTCATTAGAGGAGCTGGCTAGTTGGCATATTTAAATTGTTAACTTGTAAATCTGTTGCAGTTATTTATGTTGTATTTATCTTTTCTACATTACACTTCAAGGACTTGTAACTGTCACTGTTTTTTTCCAGAATGCTAAACGAGCCAGTGTGGCAGCTGCTCCATTAGCGGCTTGGGTCAATGCCAATGTCCAGTATTCCCATGTCCTAGAACGAATTCAGCCTTTGGAAAAAGAGAAGTCTGGCTTGGAAGCGTAAGTTAGGCGCTGTTACAAAGTAAATGCTCTTAATTCCAATGGTGTGGGTGAAACTAAAGCTGCCAAGGCATATTAAAAAGTAAAAGATACAAGAAACTGCCTCATCCGTAGGTAGTAAAACATTCATGCTGAGACAGGAAAAATAAGCGTGCCCTATTTGTTTTTCCCTGACAGCTATGCCTTGGATATTTTTTTGCCAATCACAAGTTACCTGTCTCAGCTGAAATGCGTTAGGGAGAAGTGAAGATCACATATGAGTTTAAAATGTATTTTGGCAGTGAAACCCATTATTTTGTAACATGTCTGCTAGTTCCACTTTTTTCAGTCATGTTCTAGGCATACGCAGCTTCATCTTAGGGTCAAGAAGATACGACATAGGCTTGTGAATATCCATAACCTGGGGAGCCTATACTGATTGTTTTGCGAGGTCTTAAAATTCCTCAATGGAAGCTTTTGTTCTCATCTTTAAGAATATATTTGAATGGGTTGTTTGGTTTCCATTTTTAAAGCTATATGATGAGATGTAGTCAAAACTTTCACATGTGAAAACATATTTTCATCAATATAAATCACACGAAAGAACTGTCTCTGAGCTATCTCTATGTAAATGACTTTCCTGTTACATTTATTCTTCATAGTCTTAAAGTAAATGTTAATTTTTTGTAGTAATCTCAAGAAAACTGAAGACAGAAAACTGAAGTTAGAAAATCTTTTGAACTCTGTTGGTCAAAAAGTATCTGAACTCAAAGATAAGTAAGTCAGGTTTGTTTATTTTAAGATACTAATAAAAACATTGATGAATTTACAGTATGAGTAATTTATCTAACAAAATGCCTTTCCCTGCTCTGAATTTACATCAGAAGTAGCAATAATTAGGCTTTCTAAACCCTCAGTGGAGATGAATACTGTTAGAATGGAGTTCATCTCATCTTTCAGATGAAATGCTCCTTAAAAGTACCTGTTTCTTGTCACTGACTGTGTTGGAAGCCTTCAGTGTAGACACTGCAGATGTCAAAAATAAGCAGTATGCATCTCTCTTTTAAATCCAAGAGAACTTTAATGTCTTCTTCAGACTTTGGAAACATTCCTATACAAGACTTTCAGTGATCACAGCTTGAATAAAGGCAGTTCTATTTCTTTTAGGATGGCCTACTTTCCTGACAGTTAGCTAGTTAACTAACTGTCCTTTTAACTTAGTATCTCATGAAGTATGTTATTTACACTGCCATAAAAATTGCTGTGGTGAACTTCTATACTATTTAGTGAATTAGTGGTGTTCTCCTTTAAGGGTTTCATAGGTTAAATTTACGAAAAAAATACAAATGTACAGTATGCCATTGTGCCTGCTATTGCCATGAGTAGGTGCAGAACAAAACACAGTCACTAAAATCAAGTCAGGCTGTTTAAGTAGAAGAAGGCATGATTTTGAGGCATTATAGTCTATAATGCAGATGTATTTTTAAATCTCACCTGTGCATCTATCTAAATTTTGTTAGTTAAAAGTCTTAATAAGCTCATATGCCAATTAGAAGCAGAATGTATAAAAAAGACATGGGGGGATTAATTACAAATTCAGGCAGTTAAACTGCCTTGAAAATAACTGTCCAAAAATTTAGTAGTTCATGCAGGAAATGCAGTTACGAACAGTAGGTTTTTTACAGGTTCCAAAGTAGAACAACAGAAGCAGCAAAACTTGAAGAAGAACTAAATAAAGCTCAGAAAACATTGAAAGCTGCAGAGATACTGATAAATCAGCTCGACAGGGAACACAAAAGGTGGAACACTCAGGTTAGTGAAAATTTTTGTAAGCAAATCTTATAGCTCATAATGTGATATTTGAGGTTTTGCCCTGTTTGGAGAATATGAGTTACTGCCATTCTGCATGTCTCCCAAGTACATTTTTTTTAATTTCTCTTTAGAAATAAAAGCTTTTCTTCCTTCTGAAACTTCTTTGCACACTCAGGCCATCCTTCAGCTTCAAATAAAAAGGAAAATTTCAAGATATGTACAAGCTGAAAATCGCTGTCATCTCGAAGAAGTGATGCCAAGCTTTCTTGGTTATCTAAAACTGGAAAAAATCTCCCTGCTGAGAGACATGGTCCTGTCTTTCAGTTGGTACTGGAAAAAGCCTAAACAATTAGACTGAGTGTATTTTGAAGAACCAGAGTTAGGGTTTGGTGAATCCTTCCTTTAAGTTAAATAGCATAATGGAAAAAAAGGTTGATCTTCATGCGAAAGTAGCTTTACAGCTATCCCATCTTCTGTGGTAAGGATTGGGTGTATTTGAGCCCCAGATTTTAGGCATTTCTAAAAGTGATTGCTCACTTTTTTCCCCTCTGGTACATTACCCCTGTCTTTAGAAAGCCCAGGTTATCTGTTAGTGGTACACCCTGTATTTTTCTCAAAAATATTGGAACATTTCAAAGCAGAGGTAATGTAGTGCAGATAAATTATTTGAAGATATGTGATAAATTAATTTTATCACTTAAGTCTGCAGTAAATCACATTTTTATTTAGTATTTAGTATTCGTATATGTATTGTAAGTGGTACTCACTAGCTGACTCTGACTAGGGACGCCTATTTCTTATTTTTCTTACTATAATGCTATTTACTAAATTGCTTCTAAGTGAAAAGGTGAACTGTTCATCAGATTAATAGATTTTTAGTAGCCTAGTTGTCAGAAACATCTGTTCCTTTTCCTTCTTTTAGCCCAGAGCTGAAAAGAGCTTTTCGCGTACTTTCGTGTGTGTAGCTGTGAGTTCGCTACGTATACATACCTGAAATACCGAAGAGAGAGACTGTGTCAATTGTATTCTTGTGGAAGGAGAATTTAATTCTGACTTTCTAATAATTGATGATAAATATTAACATAGTTTTTGTTTGTAATATGCCTGTATATTCTGTCCTTATTTTTTTTAAGGTGTCAGAGATAACAGATGAACTAGCTACATTGCCTAAAAGAGCTCAGTTAGCAGCAGCGTTTATTACTTATCTTTCTGCTGCTCCTGAGGATCAGAGGAAAAACAGCTTGGATGAATGGACCAAATCAGCAGGCCTTGAAAGTAATTTTCTCTGTGTGTGTGTGTGTGTGTGTCTATGTATAAGTAGTTAAGACTGATTGAGAAATGCCAGTGAATTCTAATGGGTAATCTCAATTGTCTTGGTGTTCCAACTGAAAAGTGACATTCTCTAACTCAGTAAGTACTTGTATCTACAGACTTTTTCTTAGGATAACTCTAGAAATTAGAGATTATAAATACTTAAAATTCTTAAGATTTAGCTCCATAGTCCAAGTTTAAAAAGAAAAGTTTACATAAATGAATGTATTCATACCCACTGTTGTAAATTTGCCATTGCATTCTGAATGCTTCTGATTTTCAGTTATTTTTATCACTGCTTGTTAGTAATACCATGAAATATTTTTTTATGACACCAGCTGGTTAGTAGTACTAACTTCTAGCAATAAAATAATAAATTAAGGGAAATCTACAGACTTTCACTGTAGATTAGACAGAGCTTTTGCTGTATATAGAGTGGTAAATGCTTACAAATTATGCAGAATACAATATTAGCAAAAACTTAAACTTTTTTATTTATCAGAGTTCAATTTACGGCGTTTCCTGTGTACAGAAAGTGAGGAGTTAGTCTGGAAGAGTGAAGGTTTACCTTCAGATGACCTTTCAATAGAAAATGCTCTTGTCATTTTGCAGGTAATTTGGTGGGATGTTTTGTTTTACTTGGAAGTACTTCAGTTTCTGCAAATTTCAGTAACATGCCATCATTCTGAAATTTTGAACTGTTTCATTTTTGTTATCTTATTAGCACTACAGAACATACAGAGAAACCAATACTTATGTTATTCTGTGTTTTCTGTAGCAAGAAGAAAAACGGTAAAAGAAAATACATATTTTTCAGTTTTGCTTTCATAATTTTCTTCCAGATGTTGAAAAGACAAAACCTAGTATCCGTCTATTCAGGCTTAAATAGTGAATAATTATGAACACCAGCACAAACAGTGGAAGATTATATTCACTTTGACATATCATTTCTTATATTTTTTTTCTCAGAAAAAGGGAAAAGCCATGTGCAGATATATTTCACGACAACTAGATTTTAAACCCTTAGATATCAACAGATCAGCTCTGTGATACAGAATGCAAAATGCCATTCACTTAAAGGCAGTAGCTAATAATATTTGAGAGAAGAATGATAATACTACACTATATGATTCTTTTTTATTGTATAGTTGCATAGAGATATATAAAATATATGATATTCATATGCAGTTGCATTTATGTACATAGTATTGTTGTTATAATGTAGTAATTTATTAGATCTGCTATAAAGATTTAATGCCATGGGGAGAACATATG
This sequence comes from Psilopsiagon aymara, assembly GCA_024733675.1. Taxonomy (NCBI): domain Eukaryota; kingdom Metazoa; phylum Chordata; class Aves; order Psittaciformes; family Psittacidae; genus Psilopsiagon; species Psilopsiagon aymara. The sequence goes on from JANRGW010028463.1 coordinate 12,384, forward strand.
CCACATGGGGAGTACATTTGCCACTTTGATGATTGATGATTCTCTCAAATCAGCTGCAGCCTTTTTTCTGATTTAAATTTATTTTGCTGTATTATCTTGATAGTACATCTAGTTACTCCTTAGTTGCTTGAAAAACTCTTCAATAAATACCATCTTGTACCCTTACAGTTACTTATATGCTGTAATCAAATCTTATTTTTCATTTTCCTTAGTTAAACAGATTGAGTTGTTAAAAATCTCACTGTGTATACAGAGCTTTTGAAGTGCTCCCTCAGCTCAAATAATTCTTTATGTACAGTTTTTTTCACCATCCTTTTAAAATTGAATTGGATGCGGTATTTTACCAATGTCATTTACAGTATGGTTCTCAAGCTTTTATGCTGCTCATCATCTTTTGATGTTTGGATATTGTCTGTGTTTCCCTTTCATGCAGTTTGAGATCTGTTTTGTTACTTGGTTTGGAATAGTAGGACTCAGAACCTTAAAAAAAACCCCAAACCTTGAAAGTATTCTATCAGAATGAAACAGAGAGTTTCTGAAAATACACATTTAAACCCTCAGCCAGTTTGCTGATGACACAAAACTGGGAGGAGTGGCTGATATATCAGAGGGTCAAACTGCTGCCCAGAGGGTCCTTGACTGGCTGGAGAAATGGGCTGACAGGAACTTCATGAGGTTCAGCAAGAGTAATTGCAAGTCCTGCACCACAAGTCCTGGAACAAATCCAAGCACTAACAAGTCCTAGGATTTACCCAGTTTTAAATAGCTTTTGCAAAAAAGGTCCTGGTGGATGCCAGGTTGTATATAAACCAGTGATGAGCCCTTGCGAGAAAGAAGTTGTGTCCTAGGCTGCTGTAGGCAAAGTATTGTCAGCAGGTCAAGGGAGGGGATCCTTCCCTTCCTCAGTCCAGATGAGGCCACATCTGGAGTGTTGTGTCCAGTTTTGTGTTCCTCAATACAAGTGAGATGTGGATGTACTCGAGAGATTCTTTTGAATGCCACAAAGATGAAAGGACTGACACATCTCTCCTATGAGAAAAGGCTGGAGAGTTGGAACTATTGTGCCTGGAGAAGGGAAGGGTTGTGGGAATCTTATAGATGTTTATAAATACTTGAGGGAAGGGTGCAGATAGGATGGAGCCAGACTCTTTTCAGTGGTGCCCAGGGTCAGAACCAGGGGCAATGGGCACAGACTGAAACACGGAAAGCTCTGTCCTAACATTAGAAATTTTTTTACTGGGAGGGTGACTGAGCCATCCATCCCTGGAGATACTCAAAAGCTATTGGGACATGATGCTGGGCAACCAGCTCAATCTCAGCCATTCTGTGATTCTGTAAAATGTTAAATGCACATGTCAGCTGTGAATAGGTCTCTTTTCACTTCCCCTTTTACTACCATCTCTCTGGTCACTCTGTGTTGTGACTGTTGTGTAAGTTCAGAGCACTTACATAACTAGTGTATCAGTGATTAAAATCTCAACATTTAGAAAGCAATGTGTATGGCATAGCATATCTTTCTATATAAGTAAAGCTTTGCACAGTACTGTTATGGCAGCCACACACTGATAAAGTTTTTACAAAAATGAAAGCCTGCTGTGTAATCAGTATTCATGTTACTAGGCAATATCACTAAAATATTTTACATCATAGTGTTTTTAAGTTTGAGATCTGGATTTGTTACTGTAAGTAAAATGCTATCAGTATCTTTATTCCTGCAAAATACTTACATTCATTATTATTTCTATAATGCACTGAGGTCCAAAACCAGATGGACTATACTTTGTCTGCTACAGGAAGAAAAAGAAAAAATGATTTTGTTACTAGGCTGCTATTGATTTTTATGAGTTAAAGAAAAATAATTAAAATTACTGTACTTTGGGGAAATAGAAAAGAACTGTTCAATTTTATTCCTAGACAAAATAGATTTCAGTAAATTTATTTATTTGTCCATTTATTATTCTTCTCCTAGAGTAAAGTTTGCCCATTTTTGATAGACCCTTCTTTCCGGGCTACTGAATGGTTGAAGACACATTTGAAGGAATCACGTCTGGAAGTTATTAATCAACAGGTGGAATATTTACTCTTGGTCTTGCAATTCTGCTTCAGCTCATTTCATTCCAGACTTTAGAGAGCAGTTTTTAAACCCTGGGATTTGACAGCAGTCACTGAAAATGGGGTTATATTTCATGAAGCATATAATTTCTTCCTGAGTTCTAGGTTAAAATGACTCTTGCATGGCATTAAAAATTTGTTTACTCAGGGAGGAGATCAGGGTATTTAAAATTGAGGGTCAAAATCTGGTATTACTTCTACAAGTTTATCTCTTCATGCTTCCCCCTCCAGGAGTATCAGTATTTCCTGCTGAGAGGGAAATAGCAAAAGATTTGTAAGCAGAGAGGTCTTTTTTATTCGTGGTTGCAGTTCACATTATTTCAGGAGTATGTATGCACTTCTACCTTATGCTCCTTGTGTTGTATTCTCTATATTTGAAATAGTAGGTTGGATTGCAGTTTGAGATTAAGGTACCTAAGATTGTCTACACTTTACTGTTTACATCGGTGGTGAGGCTTGGCTCAGTTGCACACACACATAGGTAGGCATCCAGGGCCCTTCAAAAGTCCCTTACTGAATCCCACATGGCTTCAAGATGCTGATTCAACAGAACGTAGGTCTTTATAGATCCCTGCTAGCTCTGTGCAGCCTTCCAGCTGCTCTCTGATGGCATTAAATGCGTATCTTTGGGTAATTTAAAGTTTCTCCTGCTAGCTGATTGGCTTGATTACTTTTTAGGATCTGTTGTCTGCATTGTCTAGGATCTCCATTAACTGTAGGAGAATCTTAAACACCATGTGCATGTTTAGACACCTACATGCAAAATACTGTATTTAGATATCTTAATGTGAATCCTGTTTTTAGGTCTTGATTCAGTTTTGAGACATAGCTACCTAATAACATTTGAGATGTGTTAACTGGTTGGGACTTCCAGGTGCACCTGGAATGTAACACAATACCTATGGTAGGCCTACTTTTTTCTAGTCTGGCACTTGGAGACCTTGTCATGTTAAATGGATTGCCAGTGTGTCAGCCACCGAATAGATTAAACTTACTTAAATTAAACATTTGTGGTTAAACCCTGAAATATCATATGATGCTTGTAATAGAACTTTTCACCAATATTAGTGATTTTAAGATTCAGACTCCTGGTATAATGCCTTTCTATTCATTCTGAAGTGTTAATATTTCATAAGAACATGACTTAAAGCAATTTATTTGCCTAGGACACCAACTTCTTAACCACTCTTGAGCTGGCAGTGAGATTTGGAAAAACACTTATTATACAGGAAATGGATGGAGTAGAGCCTGTACTTTACCCATTGCTAAGAAAAGACCTTGTTGCTCAAGGTAAATGACCAAGATCTTTACAAATGCTTGTTCAGAGCTTTTATAGGTTAGATCTGTATATAGCTTATAAAACTTGATTTTTCTGAAAACATCAGTACTGTATAGTTTTTTCCTCTTTAACATTAACCTGCTGCTAACACTTCAGTGCATGAAATAAGTTGGAGATATGTCTTGTTTAGTAAGTGGAAAAATACTGAAAAGTATTTAGAAATTTTTTGACTGGAATTATGATAAAATATTTTTATCAGTTCCTCACAATTAAAATTTTAAGTTCATTTCAAGCACATAGTTTTATTTAGATTTAGTTGCTTTAAAAGGCTGATACGTAAAATTGAGTTGAAATTTTAGCAAAGATAAGCAATGATAATGTAAGTACCTCAACATGAATTATGTTGGGTTATATTGCATATTTTGAAATTGGATATTGTCAAAAGAGCCATGTGGATTAAAATAATACACAATGTATGTTTTAAATATTTTCCAAATTGTTTTTAATTTCGAAAAGTGTTAGTTACACAGCCTGTACCTGTAATTTAACGTTATGAAATTTGGGCACTGAAAATACCTCAAGACTCCTTTTTGTTGTCAGTTAGATCTAACAGTGGCTGAGGTAGAAGTAATTATTTAAATGTAAATTAATGGTAAAAATCAGTGCAGAACACCACCAAAGTGGTGATTTCAGGGATCTGTAAGAGACTTTGTCAAAGATCTTTATAATTTTTCTTTTCCCTTAGCTTCTGTTCAATTTTGAAAAGCAGAATCCAGTATTACGGGTATTTTAACTGTTTTTACTCATGGAATCAAATTAAGAGATGAATATGTCTGTAGAACTGTGGAGAAAGATTAAATGAAAATACTAGTTTATTCAAGGAAATTTCTCATAATACCCAGGAATCCTCTTTTGAATGTTAATGTGCTAAGTTAATGCTACGTCTCTGCGAGTCCAAACTAGGTAGCTGGTTTTTGAAAAGGGAGGAAGAATGGGTCACTGTGTCTTTTCAGTCACTTCACAAGCAAGCACACACTCCTCCTCTTTGTGAAAAAGTGGAAGTGGGGGCCTATCTGTATGATTTTGCTTGTGATGACTCTACATCTTTTCATTACTTGGAATGAAATGTAAAGAAAAATGTGAATATATATGCTGCAATAAATTTGTCTTAGTACAGCTTTCATTTTGTCTTTGACGTTTTTACAGCATAGGCCTAAAATTTATTTTGATCTTTGGCACAGAAGTAAAATTGATATGTGATTTTCATCTCTACCATTGTTTTAGCAAGAGATTTATACTGAGAGCATTTCTGATCTGCTCGTAGTACTAAAAATAGAGAAGCACCTAAGTATGTTAACTCAGAAATTTCTCTGGAAAGGAAATTTTCACTTTGAAGCTTTTCACCTTATAATTCTGTTCTTCCTTCTTTTTTAGTATATGGAGGGCAAAATCTTACACTAGTCATGTCATTATTTGTGTCTATTCTTTTCTGACCCTGCTAGAATGGAAACCTGTGGTAGGGGCAAGATAGCAAGAGGCCATCCATGTGCTTTCATTCTGTGATGGGCATATCAAGAAATGTCAGAATACTAGGAGTATAAACAGAGATTGAAAATAACAGAAGAAATGAAATACATTGTTTCTTTCATATTGTGATTAAATTAAATGCATTTTTAATAAGACAAATTTATGGGATATTTTTTAATGGAATCTTTTTCTTTCAGTCTAATAACTAGATATTCTAGCAATCTTTAGTTTCATAGACATTCTCTATAACAATTATCATAGAAAGTAATTTTAATAGAATTATGATCACACCGTAACCTTCTACAAGTAAATGTAACAGATCCAGAGATGAAATCTGATGGTTTTGGATTGCATTCAGAAAATGTTGAACCATCTTAAGTTAGACAGTGTGTAATTATGGCTAGTATGTTTTGGTAGAGCAGTATACCAATGCAGAAATGATGAGTATAAATGAGTATGGTTTAAGTTATGACAGAACTGTTACACAAAAGGGTAATCTCCAGTGCATCTTCTATTGTCTGTTATCTCCTATTTATTGTCTGAAGATTCATTAGTGTTCCTTTGCTTCAAGTGCTTTTTTTGCCATTTATGCTTTTTGTAGTGGGTAAGGATAATTAAACTACTCTGGAGTATTAAATATGTTCACCCTGTAACTTCCTTACACTACTGCTGTATATTGCATTCTTTTATTTAACAGTGCAGCGTAGGTTATGTTCCTTAAGTTTTTAAAAGTCCTTTTTCTTTCTGAAAAATTACAAATTTTGATAAATGTTTGCATCTATTGCTCATAAAGTATTACACAAATGCCATTATTTTGAGATAATTCTAGAATGTTCCAATTAGAATATAACATTATTTATTTTCTGCAGGACCCCGTTATGCTATACAAATAGGTGAAAAAATGATAGATTATAATGAAGAATTCCGTCTTTTTCTATCGACAAGGAACCCAAATCCCTTCATTCCACCCGATGCTTCTTCTATTGTTACTGAAGTAAACTTTACCACGACAGGAAGTGGCTTAAGAGGACAGGTAGGCATTTAGAATAGAAGCAATATATGTATAGCAGATATATATGTATAGCAGATATCTGTAGCTACATCCAGCTTCTGGAAGAAGTCCTATGGTGCAGTTTTCATTAATGCTCATGGAGATATTTTCTAGCACATAAATATAAATGACAATATCGATGCTGAAACTAAATTTAAATTTTTAAATCTTGTTCCTATGCACTTGGAACTGAGAAGTGAGTCTGGTAGGGAAAATGGAAACCATCTCATTGATGTCAGTTGCAACAGATTAATTACTAAGCTTCTGTTTCCTATTCAAGATGCATTTATGGTACTGTGGAAACATTTTTGTATGGCTGTCCAGTATCCCAGTTAGAGAATAATGCAAAAATGGTGTGTATACAGGAAAAATTTGATGGAATCAAAAAGCTGTATATTTTACTTCTTTCAAAATGTTAGTAGCTTTTGAGGGTTTTTTTTTTTCTAGCATCTAGGAAGTAAAATGTAGCACACAAATGGAAGAAGAAAGGAAAGACAAGAATTAAGGGAAGAAAATCCCCTCTGTATTTGTTATGAGACAAGTTTTTCCAGGCTGACAAGAGGCTTAAAATGGGATGTAAATAAAATGTCAGTAAGTGAGATATAATTCAAAATGTGTAACACCGAGATACAGAACCAGCATCGTACAGTGTAACTGAGTGAATTGACTCCCTTTTTAAGTGGAAATACAGAAAAAAAACCTTTGTTTTTTTGTTTTCTCTCTGTGTTTTCAGGAGAAGGGTTTGGCTTTTGGTACACCTGCTGGAAAATAATTTGCTGCCATTCTCTCCAATGTTTGCTTTCCATCACTTACATTTTTTTGTGTCTGATAATGGTATATACTAATAAAGGCTGCCAATCATTTAAGCACAGATGTGATTCAGATTGAAGGGCAAAGGTTTAGGTCTCAGCATAAAAGGGTGTGAATCAGTGTCCGTAATACAGTGCCTTTTGGGATGTCCTTCAGTATTTTACCTGACCTACATCTGCTCTTATACAAAAGGGCATTGCTCACAGTAGTTCCTGAATTATACTGGCCACTGCAGGATATTCTGGATGGCTACATAGATTTATTGATCTTGGATGTCTGGGGCAACTGAGTAACCACTCAGAAGTCTGATTTAAAGAATACAGACTATATACTGATATATGAATAATGAGTATGTATTATTCTATATAGTTAATGAATATGTATTAGAAAACAGAAATGGTTTTTATCCTGTTGAGTACTCTTGTTTCTTTTTAGCTTTTGGCTTTAACAATTCAGCACGAAAAGCCTGATTTGGAAGAGCAGAAGACAAAACTGTTACAACAAGAAGAAAATAAGAAGATACAGTTAGCTAAGCTTGAGGAATCTCTTTTGGAGGTAAAATAAATTCATCTCCTTTGTATCTGTTAGACAAAAAGTCTTTTGGTCTAAAATAATACCATATTGGTGTTATTAGAAATAATACAAAATAACATATTGGAATGTGTTTGAATGAAGAAGGTGAGACTGTTGAAATAATGAACCCTCAGAATTTTTGCTTTGAGAAAATAAAAGCATTATTTGCCTAGGACTGTTGGAAAAGTATAGTAGATAAAGTACTTACATTTGTCATAAAACCATAGTATCTCAGTACATTAAGCATTATCAAAGTTAAACACATGAATAGATACAGACTTGTTAAGATTGATTAGAAATGTAATTAATTTTAATGCATTATAAAAGAGAAAATTTTGTTAAAAATTATGCTATTTTCAAATTTTGAGTTTTAAAAAAATCACATTTTTAAGCTTGTGAATCATATTAAATGTCAGTTTTCCCAGATGAGAAATGATTCTGTATTGTGAAAGGCAAAAAACCTGACTGAAAAATTCCCAGTTGAAAATGTAAATATTTGTTCAGTGAGACATTTAAAAATTTAGACCTCCACAGTTGTTTCTTATTAGCAATGCGCTATATATTCTTTATACTTAACATTTTGCTTTCTCATATTTAAAATTAATATTCTCAATTTTCAGTTTACCTTTTGTCCTGGGTTCAGCAGTAGCAGTCGTTTTTCTCCTTAGTAGCTGGTGCGGTGCTGTGTTTTTGACTTTTGGCCTGGGAACAGCACTGGTAACACCGATGTTTTTAGTTGCTGCTCAGTAATGTTTCCTCTGACCAAGGACTTTCTGAGTCTTATGGGAGGAGGGAGGAGGGGAAGCCAGGAGGAAGCATTGACAGGACACCTGACCCAAACTAATCAAAGAGGTATTCCATACCACAGCACGTCATGCCCACTATATAAACTGGGGGCAGTTACCCGGAAAGGTTGGATCACTGCTGGGTTGGGCTGGGTATTGGTCGGCGGGTAGCGAGCCGTTGTATTCTCATCCCTTGTTATTTCCCTTATCATTATTGTTATTGGTGGTAGCAGCGGTGATTTGTGTTGTACCTTAGTTACTGAGCTGTTCTTATTTCAGCCTGTGGGAGTTACATTCTTCTGATTCTCCTCCCCATCCCTCCGGGAGCCAGAGGAGGAGTAAGGGAGGGGAGTGAGCAAGTGGCTGCGTGGCTGAGTTGCCAACTGGGCTTAAACCATGACACCTTTTTATTTTAATGAAAGTGATGATGCTTGGAAACACTTGTACAGCTCTGTAAGGAAAGTAGCTTCCAAGGAAGAGGCACTGTTTTCTTTTTTGTTTGCATCTTGTGGATTTCACAGAACTGTACTTCATGCCCATAGGAATCATCCTCAAATCCTTCTTTTCTCTAAGGTGTCATAGGTGCAGAGAGATTGACTTGCTGACTCAAAACCCTTAGTCTTTAGCCAAGTCATAGAACTTTTCAATATCCAGAACAATAGACTTAACATAAGCTGTTTGGTTTTACAAATACTAAGCTCAAATCTTATTTAAAACTGTGATGGGGCTGATTTCTCTTATAGGCAGAGGAAAAGTCATTCTCTAAAAAAAAATCAGTATTCACAGCTGATCATTTTTGGCACCTTAGCATCTGCCACAGGCTGAGTTCAGAGATGCAAGAAAAAAACATCCACTTTTTATATCAGATTCTCTGTGTGATGCTGGAACTCCAAAATCTTTCACATTTGTCCATTCAGAAGTGTCAAGTGCGGAATTTCAAGTAATTGGTTCCTAAGATAACAGCAACAAAAAGTGGCCACGTGTTAACACTGGGGTTGATTTCAACTTTGGCATTCTTGTTAGCACTGAAGTCAGAATACTCTTTGACCCTGAAGAAAAAAAACCCTAAAGTTCAGTGGAAACTGACAGGTGCTACATGGACTTTGTCCACAAAGAAGTCAGTGCTGGAGGTGATCTAGCTAAATTCCAGTTAATCCAAAACCAGTATTAGCATATATACTGTTTCTCTGGTTTTCTATACTTGTTTTCTCCTGAAAGCTTAGGGGTAAAGCCATACATTCTGTAACTGTGCCATGGCTTATACTATAAATCCTTATAGCAAAGTCAAAACTCCTTAGAAAAACAGATGATCTTGGACTTGTCCTAAGTTCTTTTCAACTAGAGAACAAAGTGCATTTTACTGTGCTAGCTGGTGAATCTGCCTCCAAATATCCTGAAATGCTGTCATACAAGTAGTTGTTCAGAACTAACTTAACTGACAAGATGCCAATTTGGTGGTGTTGTCTGAGTAAAAAAGAAAAATAAAATAAAGTTGTAAAGAATTGTAAATAATAGTAATAATAAAAAAGTACTGAAATGTGTTTACTACGGGTTAGTAAAACCCCTTGAAAAATAGTGAACCATTCCAGCTTTTCCCACTGTTTACTAGAAATGAAATTGTTTGCACAGGAGAACTTAGGGAAAACGTAGGATATTATCAAGGATTTTGAAGGGATATCTTAAAACAAAATTGTTGTAACTGTGAGTATTCATCTCAGTTGGAAAAGAGAACTAAATTATGTAGGGGGTATTGGAATGCTTTTGAAAGTAAATGAATTCATGAATGACTGGGTACAGGCAGTCATTACTAGTAGCCATTTTCAGGTTAAATTAGTAGTTAAATAGAAGAAAAACTAACCCTAATTTTTTGTTTATCATGGGGATATTAGGGCTAAACCTCTGATCAAAGAAACTATTCTTGAAAGCTTCCTGACAACTTAAGTTTCAGAATCTGGCAGTCTGTGTTCTGGAGTTTGTTCTTGGGGTTTTATTTTCCATGTGTCTACGAACCACCTGCTTTCTAGTACTGTTGATACATTCAGAGAAGGACAGCTTCCAAAATGGTTGCTTTACAGGGTTTTTTAATGTAAAATAAATGGCTTTTTTTTTTTTTTTTTTTTTTTTCCACAGACACTTGCAACGTCACAAGGCAATATACTAGAAAATAAAGATCTGATTGAATCTTTGAATCAGACTAAAGCAAGTAGTGCACTCATCCAGGAATCACTTGCTGAATCTCACAGACTTCAAAGTTTCCTTGATAAGGTAGAATACTTGATCTTTTATTGCTGTTTTTCTCCTGCTAAAAATAATCATCTATATAGAAAGATACTGATCTTATACTCCTGTATCCACAGGAGTATAAAATCAGTAACATGCTAAGTTAATTTTTTTGTGTAAAAGGTATGTGGGATATGCAAGTACAGAGTACTTTCATGAATTAAATTCCTTAGTTTTATACATGCCAAATAACTACACAATTTAAAGTCTGTTAGTTTGAATTAAAGGAATTTTTCCCAAGGACTTATGAACAAGTAATGGGCTTTGACTTTGGTTTTGCCGTCTACTCTTATCATAAAATTATAGAATCAACTAGATTGGAAAAGACGCTTAAGATCATCAAGACCAGCCATTACCCCAAGACCCACTCTTGCAAACAGTGTGGCTCATATGGATGTTGTTAATTAATATATCCCTTGCTACTGCAAAAATTTAGATCACTGCTGATGGTATTAATCTGACATGCTCTTTTAGTAGCACACTGCAGAGGATTCCTCTTTGTTCTTATTTTTTTAAATTTTGAGACACGTTCTGTGGTGGGAAGAGACCTCAGTGTTCTAGGGATTAATTTCCAAAATTTTCTTCATAATTTAAAGATTTTTTTTTTGCTAAAAATCATTTCTTCCAGTTTTGAAATCTAAAGAAAATGTTTAAATCTGGAGTGAATGGCCCTCAGTTTGAAGAATCGGAATGGATTCCATTTTCTAAAGCTGTGGTGGGATTCATCTGAATATTTTTTTCGGTGGGATGAGTAAATGTGGAATAATCGGTAGATGGCAGTAGTGTTCTGGCTTTATATCTAAGTACGTTTGTTTTATCCCCAGGAGAGGGACGCCTATCTCCCGTTAGCTGAGAGTGCCAGCAAGATGTACTTCATTATCTCTGACTTGTCCAAAATTAATAACATGTACCGTTTTAGTTTGGCGGCTTTCCTTCGACTTTTCCAAAGGGCTCTGCAAAACGAGCAGGTATTTTCTGGTTTCCTGAAGCTGTTAATGCTGCAGAAGGATCAATATGCTTTGATCCGTAGAATTTGTTAGTTGCTCTGAACATTCTTAGAAAATAATGAATAATAATAACATGATGAAATGTATGATAAACAGTGATACTGAGCTGATGTGCTTTAGATATTCAGAATACATACACATGGAATTTTTAATGACCTTAAGTTAAATATAAATTTGTAAAATTGCTGTGCCAACTGAAAACAAAGTAACTGTTATTTGTAATTTCAGGCTTGCTCGTTGTTTAAGGTGATTTAGGAAAAAAAAGGTTGTTTATAACTTTACTAAGGACTTTAATTAAAGAAATTATAGGTCTAATCACAACGCTAATTCTATCAACAAAGACATATGTCTACATGATTCAGTTAGCTGAAGGAAGATCAAAAATTTATCTACTTTTGCGCAAATTGTAAGCATGCATGCAGCCTGGCTTGTGAAAAATGTAATTTTTACTTTTATGTATTCTGCTGCTCAGTATATTCTTCTGACAGAAGCAAAGAACTATAGATCTATGCCTTGTCACCTCATTCTTTAGATTTAAAACTCCCACTGGGTAACGATTTGTATTCTTTTTATTCAGCATCTCCAAAATTCATCTTACTTCTTTGTTTTCACTTTAAGAAGGCATTCACTAGCCTTTCATCGTGTCAGTTTTAGATTCTCCTTTATTCTGGCATCTGTGCTTACAACTTTCCTTCAGTTCCAGTCATTACTAGGAATGTGATTCTGAGTACGAGAACTTACCCTCTTTAAAGTTCTTTACCTATTACTTCTTTTCCACAACACAAGCTTCTAAACTCTTGTTTTTACTTTCACACTCTTTCATAATGTCATTTCTTCCTGCCTACTATGTTTACTATTTAAAGGTCAGCTTCTGGTTTTCCTGTGTTTGCTTTTTTCCTTTTCTCCTTCTCTATCCAATTTTTCATTTTTCCCAAGCTGTATTTTAGACATGGAAAGCTATTAGTCAAATCAGCTTGTGAATCCAAATTTTCCTTCTTTATAAACTCATCTCTTCAAATAACAACGTGGTGGAAAGGAACTTGTCTCTGATAAATCTCATACCGTTACTTCCCTCACCTCCCCCACCTCTTCTGTCCTATTTTATCCTCTTTTGTCCTATCTTTCTTTCAGTTTTCTTCTGTTATAATTAGTTCTTTAGTCTGTAAGCTTTGAAGGACAGGGTATATTTACTATTTTCTACAATGTTTACTTCAGTTGATCCAAATTTGGCTAGAGGTTTAGCAATTGCACTTAATGTCAACACCCCTGTTTAATTACATTAAATATAATAATTCAATAAATAATCAGGTTTTTACCATGTGAAAACTATGATATTAATGTTAGGAGAAGGAACTGTCCTCTCATTCTCTGTGTATTTATTTTGTGTATAAAATGTTATAAAGTGTTCACAGTCAAAATATGCAAGGCCAAAATATTTATTTCTCAATGCTTTATTGTGAACTTCTCATTTCATTGTCTACTCATTGATAGCTGCATTTGGATTCAGTAATACGTTTTTAGAACTAGTAAGTGTCACATAGAGTCCAGATTGTTTGTGTCCTTCTGCTGAAATTTATGAGGTACATGAAAAGATTTTTACTTCCACATGAATTTTGAAATCCAAACTTTTTTTTTAGGATTCAGGCAATACTGAGGAAAGAATCAAGTTGCTTACTGGCTCATTGAAACATACAGTGTATGAATATGTTTGTCGTTGTTTGTTTAAGGTAAGATTGTTTTGGGGTTTTTTTGGCTTTTATGCAGTGCATTAGATAGTAGTATTGCATTAATACATATGTAGTGCATGCAGAAAATTACTCTTGCAAATATAACGTGAAAAATTAGGAGTACTAACAGTTAGGATATGACAATATTAAGATTGCTTATGCACATTTTTCCACAGAGCAATTTTCTAAGGGACAAGGGTATTCTCAGTCTTGCCCTATTTCTGCTTTACCTCTGGCTCCTCACATTAGCCTCATTCTGGCCTCTTGGCCAGTCCCAGGCTTTGCAGTCTTCTGGACACTCTTATTTCTAGCACTTCTAACCATGAGTGTTTGACCTAGCTGTCATGATACAATTTCTGTGATTATTTGCTCTTTTTCTTTTTTAATTTTTATAATGTTTTTATGAAAGTAAACAAAACAAACAAAAAAATCCCATTGTAATAGTCTTTCTGCATCCTGCATTGAATGTCTTACCTGCTGGCTTGTTTGTTTCTGTCTTTTCCCCTCTTCCTCCATACAGTGTTCTTAATGTATTTCTTTTTTGCTCTGTATTTGAATCCGGTGGCTTTTCTCTTCTTGCCCTCTTGGTGAAAACCCAGCATAGATACACCTTTCACTTTCTATTTTAATTTTTACCTCCACACAGAGCTGTCATAACAGGAGGTGGTTATCTTATTGTACAGGCTGAAGAATGCATAGTAGGTCTGCACAGGTGATTTGAGCAGTAGTACAATCATGCAAGTCTGGAGTTTGGTCAGTGAGAATGGAGAGATCTTGGAAAATTTTGGACCTCCTTTTCCCACCCCTCTGTTTAGCAACACTATATTGAGGATGCAGAAGTACCAGTTATTTCTAAGGATTTTGTTTAAACAAAGTTTAAGTGGATTCTCATGGAAGACTTTTAAGAATTTAATATCTGTGTGTGAAGTCATGAGCATGTGAAACCTTCCAGTAAGTCATTACATCTTTCGAATATCGGAAGGCAGCTATTTTCATATCAGACAAGATTAAAGATTTCGAAAGCAAGGCACAGATAGGAGATTCCTAATAGAAGAGATTCTCACTGTGAATGATCAGGTTGGAGTTTAGAAAATACTGAAAGTGTGTTACTGTGCAGCTTCAGACTAATGGTCCATCTGCTGTCATGTTCTGGAGAGATACATGATACTAATGGAGAGAATAAGCTCCTCACTCCATCAGCAATCCACTGCTAATTCTGCCTTTTATCCATGTGAATTTCTAAAGACTCCTGTGACACTGAGGCTTTACTAGTGTCTTCAAAAATGGTATAGCTGATACAAGCTTATACTGTTTTAAGTGTGCTAGAATTGGGAAGGATGGTCTTGTTTGTCTTTCTGTGGTTAATAATTATGTTTGTGTGTACATGAACTTAATATATGCTAATAACTGAAGTGGAGCCCTGGGAGTGGCCATCTGTACTGTTAATTTGTCACAATAGTTGCTGTCATTGGTTTGGACTGGGTTATTGTTGTGGTTTAAGCCCAGCTGGTAACCAAGAACCATGCAACTTCTCTCTCACTCCCCTCCCTTCTTTCTCTCCCCTGCTTCTGGAGTGATGGGAAGGGGAATCAGAAGAATGTAAACCCCATGGGCTGAGATAAGAACAGTCCAGTAACTAAGGTGTAATACCAAACTACTACTACCACCAATAATAATGAAAATACAGGAAAACAACAAGGGGAGAGAATACAATTGCTCACCACCCACTGACTGATACCCAGCCCTACTCTAGCAGTGATATGATATTCATGGATGTGTTTTATTTATCAGTACAGAAAGAACTTTAATGCTTTGTACAGTTTGAACCTGATTTCTAGCTGGGGCCTGTTTGCCCTCCAGCCCTACCCCTTGTAACAAACCCACTAGTAAATACATCCGAATTAAAATATAATGTACTTTATATGCTTTAATTGTATCCTTGGGGATACTTTTTACCATATGGTTTTGTAATTGAAAGATTTAATAAAACAGAACTGTTTAAAGCAGCAAACAACAACTTTAGGTATTGGTATTGAGAGAGATACAAACAATGCCAAGAGTTTGTCATGGCTGCCATTGTGCATTTCTGTAGTTACTCAAATATAGCTTATAGCATCTGTGGCTCATATGAAGTAAGTTATATATAGCCTCTTGGTAGTCAGTTATTCTGAGGGCAATTGAAACTAGTAGGGATGTGGTCTCTAAGCCACATGTATCCTTTAGTCAGTAAACCATAATTCTGGAACTTAATCATAATTTTGTTGAAAATACACATGTCGATTCAGCTGAAGTCACTTTTACTGTATATGATGAACATCTGGAGCACCCTTATTCCATGTTTTTGTTCTGTGTTGTTCTTATATCTGTTTCTGAACTGTTGTGTCAAGCTTGTAAAAAGGTATCTGAGAAAAGAAGTAATAATAAAAAGGAAACAGAAAGTAATTTTGCCTTCTAACATAGTTTTGGCCTCCAAAATACAATAGACGCTTCAGATGAGAAAGCCAGTATTAGTCAAACAGGTAATCTTTTACCTTATAGCATGTGTGGAATATTTCCTAGAGTATTCTTCTTCATAATTGGTTCTGTATCTTCTGAAAAATCTCAGGCAATTTATTTTTTGCTAGTATTTTTGTCAATTTAATATTCTTCAAACTGGTAATTCTCTGACACTAAGGGAAGGCTTTTATGTGAGAAATCGCACTGTGGAAAACTCAAATATCGTCAAGAATAGCATTAATTTCTATAGGGCACTAAATGTGTTGTGTTTATCAGCTGGCTGAGATGCCTGTGCTTTGCAGACTTAATGCAGTCCCACTGTTGATTTTTCTTCCATTCTTCCCTTTCACCTGTGCTTTATGCTTCTTAGTTACGTCACACTTTCTTGAAAGGGAAAGAAAAGCTGCCACCTTCCTTATGCTTATTTAAATTTTTAATGAGAGAAAATATGTGCATATCTTCTATATCACATAAATATATAAAATACATCTTTCAGATTTTAGCCGAACTTTGTAAATTGGAGGTCTCAGCCTTGGTTTCTGAGTGGTCCTGCTTTTCCAAAATGCCGAGTTCCAGTTTATCACTTTGACACTGCATAGTGACCTGTGCTTTTCAGCACAGCTTTGCTAGAGCAGATCTATAAAACTTTCTGTGTATGTACAGAGGAATCCTAGGTTTAGCAAGCCAATATTATTTTAAAAAAATACTGTCTTGTATGTTTGCGTAGTTTATTCCATGGCTCCGTTATTCTTGGTTTATCACTCCAGTGCTCAGAGACTGGTTGAAGTTCAAGTGATGCAGCAGACCTGGGAAAAAGTCAGGGGTTTACAGTGGTTTTTGTTTTTTGTTTGTTATTTGTTTTGTTGTTGGTTTTTTTTTTTTTTTCCTCCAAACTTCTGTTTAAAATTTGCTGTAAGATTTCAGGCATTTCCTATGCACAGTTTAAAAAATGATGCATACTGTTCAGTATGTTTGCTTTATTACAAGTACCATTGTTTTCTTCTTCACTGGAATTTAGATGTACTTAGATACAGAGTTTGGGTTAGTGTTTGCGTCTAAGTTGCAGAGGTATAGCAATTTTGAATTAGCGTATGTGTCATTAAATCAGTACTATGGAATTAGAAGTATTTGATTAATGAATTTTTTTTACTTATAAAAAAAGCAGAAAGGTGAATTTTTATGAAGATATAAACACATTTTTACTGCTTTTATTTCAGGCTGATCAGCTAATGTTTGCTCTGCATTTTGTACGAGGAATGCACCCTGAACTTTTTCAGGAGAATGTAAGTGCCAGAGGAGAAAATCCCCAAGTGATTTACTTAAATATAATATGAAGAGTAAATAAATAAATTTAATATGAAGACTTACAAGGTTTTCAGTAAAGTCACTAAGTGTAGGGTTTGGGATTTTAGGTTTTTGTGCCACTATTTTTGTATGGTAGTTACTTTTCGATGTCAACATTCTATTTATTAGGTTCAAAGTGAAGATTGCCATGAAAAGTTAGGTATATAGCTGCGTTTTAAATAATGGTCTGAAAAAGACGTTTATGGAGGGTTCTTGCAGTTTTTTGCGGGCACTGTATCAGGGTTTCCTGCCACCATGTGGTCACCAGACATCCATCCTTCCAGTTGAATAGGGATATTCCTTTTTTAAGTGATGGATGCACAGCTGTTTCATTATGGCCAAGGGTTGCCTTGGTATTGAAATGCAGAAAATGAGTGCAAGACCTAGGGAGAAATTAAGTAAAAGTCTGATTCTGCAGCCTGCAGTTGAGGATGCTTAAAGAGAAGCATCTTCCTGGAAGGTGAAGCAATGAAGTTATCTTTTGTGCATTTCAGCCGTTGATTCTTCAGTGTCTAAGGTGTTCCTGAACCAGTGATCATTAATGTACTCATATGCAGCAGTATCTCCAAGAGTACACAATGTGGTGTCCTTCTTATGTTCTCTGGCCAATTAAGTATTTGATTCTTTGTGCCATAGTGGCCTAGCTTTGAGAGGATGATGAACTTATCCTTTAATAGTTTATATTTTTGAAAGCATAGTACTGTTAGAGCTCTTAAACAACTTAATCAAAATTACATGCAATTACTGCAGTTTCTGGGTACTCAAGAATTAAAATAGGCAAATAATACCAATAAATTTGTTACTTCTCTGAAAGGTGGAGCTTATTTGAATGAAACTGTTAAAACGAGTGCTTGTGTAAAATATTTATTGAGGAAAATGAAGCTGACGTGGTTATTTTTTAAAGTATTTGCTTTTAAAGCTGTTAATGTGATGATGCTAGAAGCTTCCCATCATGCTTGTAGGGCATTTGGTATTCGAAGTCCCTCTCTCAAAAGAGTTCAACCTTCTGCACTGATTTTTTGTGTACTGCTGAGAAATTTATAGTACAAGTTTAAATTATAGTGTAAAATGCCTTAGCTCTGAGTAGAAACATTCTCTTTCTGAATCAATATGTATAGATTTTTCTGAGGTAGTTCTACATGTCTCTGCATATTATACTTCTTTCCTTTATAAAAAACTGCATGATTTCTGGTTTTAAATCTGGGAAGCCCGTGTAAATTTTTTAGTGCATGAGCATTGTCTTTGTAATTGGGAGGGAAGCATCAGGTTGTGATTGACAGGTTTAGATTGATGGGTGCAAAAAGCTATGCTTTAGTCTGTATCAGAGTATTACTAGTTGATTGACCTTTTCATTTGGAATGTTACCATTGTCTTTAAGAATTTTAAAAAAAGTTCTTTATCATAGAATTATAGGTATTATATAAAATTTCACTATTTATGAATTTTTTTTAGTATATTTCTTATAACCTCCGAATATAAGATTATGTCATTTGTAGTATATTTTTAAATACTGGTCTAATCTGTTTTAAAATGATTAAAAACTGTCTTCGTAGTTTTGAATACCAAGTCTAAAAGATTTAATCATACACAAATTCAACTTAGTGCAATCAGTGTATTCATAATACCAATCTATTATAGTAAGTATTCCTCCTGTTCTAATAACTGCATCCTTTGGATGGTATAACGTGAAACACTATTGAAACATGGATTCTGTAATTATCTGTTTTATGTGAGCTGCTGATGCTCTGTTAGGCAGTGTGTCCTTTTCAGCCACCTATGTTGTTTCTTCCTAGTCTATAGTTAGCAGTCTGGGTGGGAGCTGTGGGTGCTATGAATAGGGCTTCTCCTTTTGTTTCTCTTTCTTATAAAGCACTGCAGTCACATAGCTTGTATTCTTTATAAGGAATTGCATACTGATAGTATATTAACTAGAGTTTTAAAAATGTCTTATAACTTTCAGAATCTAGATTCTGAATCTGAAAGCTTCTAGTTTCTTTAATTTATCTCCCTGTTTTGCCTATATCCTATTTCCTGTTAATCTTTATACTTGAAAGATGACTTGTGACTCACCAGAGTTCATTTATTTCCCCTAGGAATGGGAGACTTTTACAGGTGTGGTCATTGGAGATACCATAAGAAAATCGGTAAGCTACATTTATTTGTGTATTTTGTAAAAAGGAACATTTACTTAAATACTGTGTCGTGGTTTAAGCCATAAATCAGCCACGCAGTTTGTTCACTCACTTCCCCCTTTTTTTTCCCTCCGCTCCTGGAGGGATGGGAAGGAGAATCGAAAGAATGCAACTCCCACAGGTTGAGATAAGAACAGTTTAATAACTAAG
>JANRGW010028467.1:0-24941 GCA_024733675.1 Psilopsiagon aymara
GCAGAGCATGAGGCTCTGAAAGTCCTTGGCCAGACCAAGCATCACTAAGCCATAACTAAAAACATTGGTGTTATCAGCGCTGTTCTCAGGCCACAAGTCAAAAACACAGTGCTGTACCAACTACTAAGAAGGAGAAAAATGACTGCTACTGCTGAACCCATGACAATAGGAAGTAGTGTTATTGGAAGCTTGATAGTAGGATGCCCAGATTCGAGTTGTTCATGACTGGAGCTGTGTCCCTTAGTCTAATAGTGGTTTTCAGCCTGAAATTTAATTGTGCTCCTAAGAAATGCTGTATGCCAAAAGTGGTGTATTTCCAAGCAGGGGACAAGGGCTGGATTATCACTTCTAATAAAAAATAGGAAAATTGCTGTATATTCAGTATTTGCCCTCATTGTCACAAGGGAATCCAGCTGAGTGTCCCGTATGTCTCCCAGTAGGAGCAGCAACTGTCTCTACAGCTCTGAAGTTACTCACAATCCCAGTGCAATCAGTTCTGTTCTTGACATGAGCGGGGCCTCCTTAATATGTCCCTTCAAACACAGTGGGAATGTCAGTAGTTCACCCTAAGATCTGCATTCCTTGGTAAAATCTAAGTAAGCAGAAGAGGGAAGAGTGAACGTGTCATTCAGCTCAAGCGATGGGGACAAGACTGTCCTCACAAATTTGCTTCAGGTATGTGTTTTAGGCAGGAGGGTGACTGCTTCCCACACTCTGGAAGAGTTGTTACCATGGGACAGCCTCAGAAGGTTATCTTTTTAGCCACTTTTAAGCCAGGCAAAGCTGAAAGGAGCCAAAGAAAACTGTATGGTATTTTCAAAGCTGTGTATGTAGCCACAGGGACCCTTTAAAGGCAGCTGGCAAGTGGGACCTGATGGGCAGATGAGGGGTCCCCCAGAACATACCCTGGGCTATTGAAGTAGGAACTTCATAACAAAGAGCTTTAGCAAGCCCAGTGTTGTGCTTCAGCCGATTTGAAATCATCTAATACATTTTCCAATATCCTGTGAGCAGAAATAATGTAACTGTAGTGCTTTTTCTTTTATCCCTGACATTCATCACAAAGACGAAAGCAATGATGTTGTGACTCAGCCAACCTGAACGAGCCTGTCAGCTCGTCTCTCTGATGGGCTGGGACTGGGTTATGATACAGAGTCATTTACTCTTAGTCGGCTTTCAAGCAGTAAGGACTTCAGAAATGTCCCTGGTGAGGTAGGGATGAAGGCAGTTAGCACAAGACGTTTCTTCTCTAACTGATAAAAAAAAAAAAGCTGTAAGAAGCTCCCTATTCCTGGTAGAAACGTAACATCGGCACAAAGAAGATGGAGTTGGAAAAATGCCTCATTCCAAAGTGTGTTTATCCATGGTAAAGTGCTTCTATAAAAGGCATCTTGGGACTCCATGTTTATTCCCCCTCAATGACTTCTAGACTGGGTTTGCTTGATTTTCAAGTCAACAGTGGGTTGTTGTTTTTTTTTCCTACTGCCAACAGTATAAGCTCAGCTGGGTTCTGGAAATCAAACAGTGCTTCTGCCTCATGACTGTCGCCTCCAGTAATATCCTGCAGTCAGCACATGGAAAGCAGCTTTATTGGCAATACGTGAGCCAGTTTAGATACCAGTTCATTCCCCGCTGCACTGACCATATTGTGCTAACAGGGGTAAAGATGTGGTCCCTCTAAACAAAATCAAAAGACCTAATTTGAGGACATGCCACCTTGAGAAAGAAGGTGCTGCTTTTTACTTTGAGATAGTGGAAACTGTGGACTTCTGCCCTTTCTTTTCCCCTAGTTCTCACAGTCATATTTAAAGTTCAGTTTTCACTGTGGGGATGTATCTATGCCTGTTTTGTGGTGGTGAAGAAGAGAAACCCGTGTATGTACATATCTTCTCACTTTCTGGAGGGTCATATGGGTATTGCACTTGTACATTATAGAATCTGTAGGTTGGGATGTGCTATTTCCTGAAGGCTGCAGCTCAGAGGATGATTCCCAAAGGGGAACGTGCAATTTGGCAATAGATTTCCATTTGGATCTCTGGGATTTTGGGTGGGTGTCTGGGTCAGTTTGGGTCTTTGACAGTGTTACAGGGAGGGGAAGAAGGAGACTGATTTCTGTGAGTTGTTTCTGACGCAGCTCTAAATCTATTTTGTGTTTCTGAGGGCTCTTGCTCCTAATTTAGCTTCCAATTTTGGTTCATGTGAGCTCCTTATGTAGAACCACATGGCTTAGGTTGGAAGGCATCTCTGCTGATCATCAGTCCAAGCCTTTCCTCAAAGCAGACCCAGTTCTGAATTAGGACAGCTTTGTCCAGTTGCGTTTTGATCATCTCCAAGGCTGATTTTTAACCAGCTGGAAATCACACGGCTCTGTCCCTGTTTGGTGTGTGTTGTAGAGATTTTTATCCTAACGCTGAACTTCAGTTTTCCTCTCTGCAATGCGTGATCGTTGCCTCTCATTTTGCTGTGCACCTCTGGGTATGCAATTCTCTCTTCTCTTGACCTGCCATTTATGCTCTTACTAATGCAACCTGGTGTGACTGGCCCTTGTTCCTACAAGGGCACACCTCTGTCTCCTCTTCAGCTTCTTGTCCACCAGGACCCCCAGATGATTTTCTGCTCTTTAACAAACCATGATGGTTTTCAGGCCCCTCATTGCTGTTTACAGCACTTGCACTTCCAGAGGATCACAGGGGCAAAAGCAAGGAACCAGGAATTCATGAGATGAATATAAAGGGTTTGGAACACCTTCTGTATGAAGATAGTGTGAGAAAATTTGGGCTGTTCAGGCTGGAGAAGAAAAGCTGCCTGGAAACCTCAGAGCAGCTTCCAGTGTCTGAAGAGGACCTACAGAGGTGCTGAGGAGGGACTCTTCATCAGGGACTGTAGCAATAGGACAAGGGGTGGTGGGTTCAAACTGGAACAGGGGAAGTTCAGGTTGGATCTAAGGAAGAAGTTCTTTACTGTTGAGGTGGTGAGGCACTGGCACAGAGAGCTCAGAGAAGCTGTGGCTGCCCCATCCCTGGCAGTGTTCAAGGCCAGGCTGGACATCACTTGGAGCAACCTGCTCTGGTAGAAGGTGTCCCTGCCCATGGCAGGGGTTGGAACTGGATGATCTTAGGTCCTTTCCAACCCAAACCATCCTATGATTCTATGATTGGACCTTTAAGCCTGAAACACCTTCAGCGAGGGGTCTGTCACCGAGGAGCTGAGCTGAGCTGCTTCCTTTTGTAGCTGGAGTGATGTTTTTTCCCTGCCTTAGTGTAAAGCTGCTAAAAAATTGCACAGGATCAGTTGTAACAGCAGTGTCACAATTTGCAAACATGCTAAGCAGTTAGTGTGAGGCTGCGCGCCGCAGCCTGCAGGTTCCTCCACTGCTTTCGGCTGAATCCTAGCAGATGTCAGATGGTTCTGAGAGTCTGTATCCGTATTAAATGAAATCTTTGCTTTTTTGGGAAAGATTGCTTTCCTCGACGGCTGTTCCACTGATGCACAGACACAGTGTTTAGAGAGAGCTCCTAATTTTTAGCTTTCATTTTGTGTTTCATCAGTTCCTTCGGTTCTTGATAGTTTTACTGCATCAGGTAAAGTTTTTTCATCCTCTCAGTATTTACAGGCTGTTATAAAGTCCTCACCACAGGTTGTATTTAGTCAAACTGTGTATTTGACTGTTTTAATCTCCCCTTGTTACTCAGTTATTTCCAACATTGACATAATTTCTCATGCCTTTATTGGATTTCCTTATCTTGTACAATTAGTTATCCTGCCTTTCTGGGCCAGGGATTACTGTGGAGAAACACAGGCGAGATTTCACCTCTCGTTCTTTCACCAGAATATTCACCTCAATTATATTTCATCCTTGATTTTAGCTTTTAATTTTGCCTTCTCTGATAAAGGCGTGAATGTAAGAGTGGTGCAACTGCATCAGCAAGTACTGCATTGAACCGCCATCTTCTGAAACCAAGAACCACATCTATAACTGAGGCTGAAATGGGTTTGCCACACGCTGAGCGACTGCCTTCATATTTCAGTCTGCTGTTCAGAAACATGGCATTTCCCAAGCTCAGTTTAGCTAACATCAAGGTCCTCCACAGTTAAAAGCCTGAAGTCAGACCAACAAGTGGGCTGAGGACAGGAGGATTCACATTCCTCATTAATAAGGGGATGCTTAACATGTATTCCCATAGGCTTTTCTGAACAAGAAGTGTTCAATGAGTTGTGTTTCACTGAGATGTGCAAACAGACTGCTTCAGTCCTCAGTGATAATACTGGTGGAGATGGCTGGGACAGATGCTGAGTGACCAAGGGAGAAGTTTTTGAGATTAATTAGATCAGAAGCCATTCAAAATGCCTGAGGCTCTGAGAGATCACACAGGAGCTGGTGGATGACATGCCACCTGCTTCAGCATCGCTGTTGGTAATCACAGCAGTGCCTGGAATGCCTCGGCTGCGGATCCAGCCCTCATGTGTGTGATGCCATACACAGGTACATATGATAGCACCCAGGAGAAACACTGCTGTTGAGAGCATTGTTTCAGGGCCTGAAGTAGAATCATAGAATAGTTAGGGTTGGAAAGAACCTCTAATTTATTTTCAAGCTAGCTGATGAAGTGCTGTGAAATAGATACCTGCGTTTCCAAAGTGAATTTCCAGGGGAAAAGGATGCTTGATTCTCAAACGAGAAGCAAAGGGGAGAGAAGGATGCTCTCCTCTCCTCTCCTCCTTTCACAGCTGAGGTAGAGATGGAGACAGCCCTGAAGTGGGGGGGCGAACTGCGGTTCCCGAGCTCCCCCCAGAGGCACGCCGGAGCCCCGCCATCCTCTGCAGGGCTTCAAAGTCTCTTTTCCCTGTTTTTCCATCTCTTTTTGGTTTATTTCTTTTCCCCAAAAGGCTGTAGATAAGTAAAATGTTTCAGATCTTTAGCACAGGTGTGATTCCCCCCTCCACTTCCTTTACCTACGAGTGAATTTTGTTTGTAGAATAAGGCACCATCACTGTCTGCAGCCCCAGGGACTCTGATGGATCAGTCATGAAGGTTGCTGTGGATCTGGGGTAAGAACAACAAAAAACAAGTCCAGAAAAGGAAAGAAAACCCTCCAGATTCAATATTAAACAGTTTAAACTGCTTTATTTTTGGTGTTGGCTTTTTAAGAGAGACTTCAGGGTGAAAGACATTTGCAGATGTCTGAGAGTGTACAAACACTTCACGTTATTTAGCCTGTCTGTTTCAGTACAAGCCATCACTGGAAAAGGAGTATAGAAGGCAGAAGGGGCACTTGTGCATAGTCCTTCGAAGGATGTGGTTGTGCCTGGGTTTTGCCTCGTGTTGCATTTAGCCATCCCCATACTGGATGTTCCTTTTGGCTCTGGGTTCCTGGCCAAACAGAACTCCCACTTTTAGGGACCGCAGCCTCACGTCTCTAGGTAACGCTTGTTTCTGGCTGAGTTGTTAGGACTTCTGCAGGTTAGAGGGATGTGCTTGATGAAGCTGTGTTTTTCTTCTGGTTGTGTTGGGGAATTTTGGATCAATTCCTCATATCATCCCACTTCTCTCCCTTTCCTCCCCATTCCTTATTGTGATAAAGAAAAATGAGCCACAGAGTATAGCAACGTAAGTGTGGGGACTGTCAATCTTGTGCTGTGGAGGAGAGGGGTGAGATAAGCAATAAACCAGTGTTTTGTAGTGGCTCTTCACATTACATGGGTTTCATGCAAGGGATTAAAGGAGGAGATGGTAATACTTTGTCAGTACTTGTCTCCCAATCCTGTGTTGTGGTGTTTGGATAACACTGTGGTGACATTTCCCCGAATCATAGAACCATTCCATGATTTAATGATTTTATTATGTGTTTCCAGTCAGTGTAGGAATTTTTTGTCCCTTTATGGCTTGAGTGCTAAAGACTGAAGCATATTTTTTAGCAACCACATTTGATGTCAGTTCAGCAACCATGAAAAGTTGTGCCCTGGGGTCACTGCAACTACTGGGCAGCAGAGTAATACCAGTGGACACCAGAGAGGCTTTGGCGAATGTTGCATTAAAGCATCTACCAGAGTAGATCTGGTCTGAGATTTCTGACAAATCTGCCTCCTTCTCTGTAGCTATGAAGCTCAGTGGGGTTGGAATTGCAGTGCTTCTGTTTCTATTCTTTAAATTTCAAAGTTTTTGGTAAATGATTAAAAATTAACAAGCTTCCAGGCAGTGATGTATAAACAAGAAATAAAGAGTGGTGACTAAGTTCTCCAAATGCTATGAGTGGTAATGCTGTGTTAGATTAAAAGCACAATGATTTGGACTCAATGATCTTAAAGGTCTTTTCCAACCTAATCGATTCTATGATTCTATGATACCATGTAAAATCTTTCATTGTGTGTAGATCTCATTCATAACAAAATGGTATATTCATAATATGCCATTTGTTAGCCAGTATCTAGTTAAATTTGACCTATGTTGTAGAGACTAGGAAATACTTAGAAACTAAAAAAAGACCCCTGTACCTCATTGAATGTGTCAATAAGTAAATTCAAATTATATTATGCTCTGGTTAATAGCTGTTTAATAAGACAGGATAAGAAAATGCTAGTTTTATTATGTTTCATTTCGAAGACTATATAAAAACATAAAACAGTATGGATAATACACGTATATTTTGGATAGGTGCACCCCTAACTCAAGGAGGTATTAGCAGCAGCAGTCATGAGAAAATACACATCAAAAGACTTCTTTTAAGAATGTAGTGAAAACCATGTTCAAAATGACCAAAGAATTCCACAGGAATGATACAGAATTAGGTCTCTGTTGATATTTTGTTAAGGTAATGATGTTTTTTTTACTTTCCAGACCATAAGATTTCAATAAAAGAAAGTGAAGTTGAAGAACAACAGCGACATTCACATTCTGATGGAATTGACTCAAATAATCAATTCCCTTGTCTGAATCATTCAACTTTTCATCCACAGATTCATTTCTCTTCTTTTTTTCCTCTTGATTTGACTATTCAGAAGTGCCACTACTTTATCATAATCACAAGAGAGCATTTCTAGTATCTTCAGCAAAACAATATTTGGTGGAAAGAGGAAATAAAATAGTAAATCCTAGTGAAGGCAAACAAAGGTGTTTTCTTCCTAGCAAAAGTGCTACTAAAATGTTTGGAGAAAATTGTGAGATGTTTAAAATTGAACTTGCTGTTTGCTCTTTCAGTTAGGAGCTCAGTCAGTCATGGTTTAATTGCCACCCCTTAGTATGAACCAGTCACACATATGGGATCAGTAGTCCTAGAAGTCCCTGCACTGGCATAGTACCATAGAGTAGAATCATGGTGTATCTCAAGTTGGAAGGGACCCATAAGGATTGAGTCCAAGTACCTGCTCCTCGCAGAACTACCTAAAACTCAACCAATCAGAGCATCATCCAGACGCTTCTTGAACTCTGTCTCAGTGCTGTGAGTGCTTCCCTGGGGAGCCTTTTCCAGTGGCAAACCAGCTTCTGCATGAAGAACCATTTCCTGATGTCCCATCTGAACGTCCCCTGCTGCAGCTTCTTTCTATTTCCACCAGAGAGAGGAGATCAGCACCTCCCTCCAGTGCCCTCCTTGAGGAAGGTGTAGACTGTGATAGGGTCACCCCTCAGCCTTCTCTTCTCCAAGCTGAACAAACCAAGTGACATCAGCTGCTTCTCCTAAGTCTTGTCCTCAAGGCCTTTCACCCTCTTGGTCATCCTCCTCTGGAGGCACTCAAATAGTTTAATGTCCTTCTTACACTGAGGCGCCCAGAACTGCATGCCATACTCAAGGGGGCTTTTACACCAGTGCTGTGTAAAATGGGACAGTCCCCTCCCTAGATCAGCATGCTGTGCTGTGCTTCGTGCACCACAGGTCATGCTTGTTGCCAGGGCACACTGTTGACTCATGTTCAACTTACCATTAACCCAAACTCCAGAGCTCTTTCCATGGAGCTCCTCTCCATCCTCTCTTCCCCCACTTTGTATGTATAATTATCTGCTTCTAATACAAATATTTGATTAATTAATTGTTCTTTCCAGTCTTCATTTGTTGGTGCTGTCTGCGCAGCTCAGGAAACCACCCAGCCCTTTCAGCTGCATCCCATGGTGTCCTCTCTTGGGACTGTAGGACTACTGAAGGGGCCTGGGGGCATCTAGAGCTGCTCTGTGCTGTGGGAAATCTGCCCTGCCTATAACAGGAACCTCCTGTACCTGCAACAGAATTAAACTAGTGCTTAAAAGCAGCAAGGAGAAGATTTCTCCTGACATGAGAAGTCAGAACTGCCAGAGTAGGCACACCGTCATTGTCCTGGCCTTATCCTTCTCTCTAGAAACATTTAGAGGGACAGACAAACCTCCCTGAATGGTCAGTCTCTGACCTGACAACCCGGGTCAGTGGGTAGATTTGGGGTAGAAATCCTCTTCATTTTGGTTCTTCTCTCCTTTGTCTTGTTGGGTTATTCTGGGCAGCTGGCTTAGATTTATTTCCTCACTTCCTTCCTGTAGCTGCAGTGGTACCCACTACCTATGTCTCTGAACCCTTGCTGAGGATTAGTTAGTTAATGTTGATGCTGTTCTGTGGGAGTGAAGAAATACCTCCAAAAGTGCAAATTGTTAACCCAAGTGATGAAATGCTGTTGTGCACAGTAATGCATTTCTTTTCTGGATGAATTGGGTAGTGGCAAATTAGCTAATGTTCAGAAAAATTCACTCCAGGATTCTTCTTAGCTGGGTTTATCAGCCATTGAATTATCAGCCTGACATACTATTACGTATTACACAGTGAAGCCATCCATATACATCAGCAAAGCCCCTGTTAGCAAGACAGGATTGGTATACTGCTCTAAGTTGCAGCCAAGTCCAATTGCCAAGTGAAAGCATCTCTCCTGTTCTGTGGCCGCCAACCATTCCAATTGCATATCGATGGCATTTACTCCATTTAAATGGCTTTGCCATCCCAGCCCTGGCTTCTGTTTCTCTGGTGATGCTGCACAGCATGTTCAGAGGTTGTTTCAGCTTAATGGTGGGATTGACTGAAGACAGGACTGGTGTTGGGAGCATTTGCTACCCCAACCATCATTTGCATGGGATGGGAGTGTGTGCTTACTCTGTTGCCATCTGCCCCTGGACTTTCCTTCCTACACCCATCTCCCCTATCTTTCAGTTTGGCTGAAAGAGCCAAAATTTACCCTGAAGAGCTCCAGTTTGGGTTCTGAGCAGAGAAACCTGTGCTGTTGGGCTTGTCCACACCAGCTGTTTCAAGCCAACGTGAGGTGACCCTTATGATGGGGATTCTTCCATCTCAGCCCTCCCGTTGCTGGTACAAGAAAAGGATTAGGCCCACGTCTGATCCTCCTCGGTAATCTGAGTCCAGATATGGTCTTTGTTTCCAGTAACAGTTGCTGCAAAGACTTTAAGGATGTTGTCACATCTACCCTCACAGGCAAACAGAGCAGTCTGGCTGCTTCAGGCTGTGAAGATTTAATTGAGCTCTGAGGGAAGGCTCGAAGCTGAATTCAATCTTTTCTTAATGGAAAGCAAGGCCTGCTGTAAAGAAATTCTCCTTATGCTCGCCTTGCTCGTGTGCTGACCATACTGACCCAGGACCAGCTCTGATGCAGTCCAAAGCAAGGTTTGTGCTCAGAAAACAGGCTGCTTGTCCTGCTGGAGTTACTTCTAATAAATGAAAGAACCCTATTTTATTCTCCTTTCAGCATGTGGAAAAGACATTTAGAGTAACTAAACTGTCATTTTGTTGTAATTGCTGTTATTCTGCAGCTAGAGATCATGAGATTTGCAGAATCTCAGCTGAAATGTCACAGCGAGATTGTTTCTTACAATTGTGGAAGAAGAAATAGTATATGTGAGAGACATGGGCTGTGAAAAAGTAGATTATCTGTTTTTGTTAGTAATGTAAGGATGACACATGTATTAGTATCGGAGCAGACTGGAGATTTGTCATAGGACCTCATGGGTTTTACTCCTGAATAAACTCCTCAAGCTCTAGCATGTTTTGAGTCTCAGGCCAATTCTTCAGCTTCTTTACTGTCAAAGGTACTGGGTTGGTCCATCCTTTTAAGGATTATATTTGGATATTCCTAAGGGACTAATCTAATGCTGGTTGCTTGGAATTAACTCCCCTCCATTTCTGCACAGTAAAAACCTCTTAAACGGCTTTTTAACAATGCCTTCAGCCCCGTGTTGCTGTTGGTAGGTTTGGCAAAGACATCCACAGCAGCCAGGAGTCCACTGCTGGAACATGGATTTGTGGTATCCTCTGGAGATGGGCAAAGGCGTTACTCCTGAGCCTTGGAGACCCTGCAACATCTTTAGGGATATGTCGAAAAGAGCTTCCAGGGAAGGGGATCTTTTTGCAGAGTGTCATGAGCTGACTTGGGTATGTTTGTGCTTTTTGAGCGAGAGAATTTGGGTTGTTCCACAAAATAGTGTGATTTTGTTTAGGATCTGATATTTGGTTTTTATTTAAAGAGGAAATAAATATTGAAAATGTTAAACCCCTCCCAACTCTCTCTTTCGAGCAGTTTGGCAAACCAAGAGGGGCAGATAGAATCATAGAATCAACGAGTTGGAAATGAACTTAAATATCATCAATTCCAACCATTGCCCCAGGACTGGTAAGGCCACAACTAAATCATAAATGATGGTATGAATAAGATGTCTGGGTAAGGATCAGAACTACAGGATATTGGTGTGAATGAAGCTCTTGGGAATTTTTAAGGTACCACTTTTGTTAGTATAGAAAGATGCTTGCTGAGAAGATTTTTTTGCAATCACAATGTCTTTCCATAGATTCAACAGGAATTCAGAGGTCTCCTGGTGTCCGTTTATGAACATACCCCAAACTTCAAGTCTCCTGAAGACTTTGTCTTTCTTTTTTTCAGAGAACCTCCCTTGTAACATGTCTGAAAACACTTCCATTCAGATATAACTAACCTGATATAACTAACTACACCAACACAACGGTGTCAGAAGTATTTAAACTAGAACAGAGTTATTACAGAATTCAACCTTGAACTACCTGGGATTACAGGAAAGCAGCGAACTGGGCATGAATTACTGGGAAGTAGATGTGAGGTGAGTGATAGGTAATATTCTTGGAGGCTCTATGATTCCAGGAGAGGGGGAAATGTGAAATGGAAGGTAAGCTAAAATTAGAGGCCCTTCAGAGACACTAATAAATCTGAGGGGTGCTGGTAAGTGCAAGGCTTGTGAGCAGCTTCCCATCTTTTGTGCAATTGAGGGATAATTCTTTCTGAATCAGTGCGTGCTAACCCGGTTCTTACCTTGTACCATCATTTCCACAGGCACAAAAGGTGATATACGCCATAGAGATGATGTGGTTTGATGGATCTGGACAAATGAAAGCAAGTGCCATGGAGGCTATACTGAATTTTGCCCTCTGACTGTGGGATTTCATTGCACAGTTCTGGATCTTAATTCCTTTTCATTTGTCTGACATGACAAAATTAATCTAAACCAGACATATCTTCATCCATACCAAAACTTGAGCCAAATCTAGTGCAAAAATGAACAGGCCAGTGCCTATCACTGAAGCTTGTGGATGCCTCTTCCCTTCTTATGCTGAAACAGCACTAGGAAGGGATTACCTCTCCCATAGGAGATCAGGGTCCCTGATATGCTGTTAATTCTTCCGGGTGACTCAGGTACTCCATCAAATCACTCTGCATGTAGCTTATTGCTGGAGCTAAGTCTCTCTGTGACCTTGGTGAGGTTAATCCTCATGTGTGCTAGCCTGAAAGCAGAATCCAGTCCATATGTTCAGCCTTGCATGTGGCTCTGGGAAGTGCCGTGGACGGGTTCAATATTGGAGTCATATTGCTGCCTCCTTGGGTAGATGGAACCTTGCCAGGGCTGCAGGGGAAAATGTTAGCTGGTATTCATGAAAGCAAGGACATTCATGATTCTTTCTTCTCCCATCTAAGTTAGACACCTGGAGAACTTGAGGACTTTTCTGTTTTGTTTTATGAGCAAAGAGAAAGACTGATTTTGATTCAAATGTCAACTGACAGAATTACAGCCTTGCAATGCCTTGCACGCCCTTTTGTTTAAAAGAAGCATCTGCACAAGAGCTGGTTCCTGCCAAATGCCAAGGTCTCAGACAGCAAAATTAAAGTGACTCTAACCAGCTGGTAAACACAAAGCACAAGTGTACCTGAACCTGCCTCAGAAAGATCAAGTTCTCTTCAAGCAACAGGGTAGGGGCAACAGATTTCCCTAATCCTCTGACTCACATATCAGATTGTTCTGCAGAGCCTGTGAGCCATGGGGTGTGTCATTGTCCCTGGGAAGTAAAGGGATGGGAAGATTCAGGAATAGTTTAGTGTGAGATGATGGTAGTTTCTCAAGAGTCAGTTGCTGATTTGGGTCTGCTGGGTAAACTGGAGGGGTTGGTCTCAAGAGTGCTGAGTAGTCTTAGGGGTTCTGTGTCCAGTTCTGTGTTCCTCAAGTACATGGGGGGCACAGACATACCAGAGAGATACCAGCAAATTATCACAAGGGTGATGAAGTTCCTAGAGCATCTCTACTATGAGGAAAGGCTAGGAAAGTTAGGAATGCTTAGCCCGAAGAAGAGAAAGCTCAGGGGAATCTTATTAATGTATATAAAGACCTGAAAAGAGAGTGCAAAGAGGATGGAGCTAGGCTGTTTTTCAGTGGTGCCCAGTAGTAGGACCACAGGAGGGCACATCTGAACATCAGGAAGCACTTTTTTACTGTGAGGTTGACCAAGTGCTGGAACAGGTTGCTCAGGGAGGTTTTGGAGGCTCCATCCTTGGACATGTTCAAAAGCCATCCAGTCACAGCCCTGGGAGGATGGCTCTAGGTGGTCCTGCAGGGCAGAGGGGCAGGATGACCTCCAGAGGTCCCTTTGTACATGGTATGACCATGCCAATATCTTCGAGAAGTCTCTAATAGAGGCTATCTTGTTTTCTAGAGCTCCACTTGGAAACAAGAAGCTCAGACCCTGCAACAAGGATGTGCAGGGTGGTGTTGAGGTACAGGCTGTGTGAAGTGATGTTTCACTGTGCTTTGCTCCCATAAATGGGCTTTGATGGGGGGGTCCCCTGTGTCAGCTTCTCAGGTTTGGCTAGCAGCAACATCCTTATCCAAGGGGTGAAGTTATAAACTCTCAACCTCCATCCCAAGTGGGCTTGCTGGGAGCTTTGCAGCACATCTGACTCGCCTTATGATGAGCCACTGAAACACTGTGCCGTGACCCAGCAGGCCTAAATGATATCTGCAAGCCCACTGATGTTTCCTGGAGAGGTCTGAACTACCGGCACCATATAGTGCAGCGGAATAATGGAAAATGAGTTTTGAAGGAAGGAAGGGTGACAGTAAAGACAAAAATCCCTTCTAGTTCAAGAGGTTAATACGGGCCAGGCCAGTGAAGTGTTGCTGATGATAGAGGTGTGGATAGGCCATGAAAAATTCATAACATCCTGAGCTCCTCTTAGACTGCAATATGTTGACCTTAATCCCTCAAGCCCGTCATGCCATTGCCAGGCTGTGGATGCTGAGCCTTTGCAGAAGATTGGCTGCTGTTGGTCAGTCTGCTTCCCCTGTGGCATTCTTCTAGGATCTGCTGATCTCTTTGTCCCGCTCGGTGTCATCACGAGTGTGGCTGGATGTCTGATTCGTTTGCTCTAGAAAGACAGAGATAAGCCCTCACCAGAGAGCTGGCAGGACGATGGTCTTCGGTCTGATGCACTGAGCTGTGATCTTCTCTGAAAACATGAGGAATGCATCTTATCCTAAAAGGTGCTAACTACCTCTCATTCCACATCAGAGGAGTCTCTTTGGCATAGCAGTGGCATTGTAACTGTTTAGAATTTCTTTTTCTACATTGATGGTTTTTTCATCTCCATAAAATTGTTGAGATGCTTCTGTTTATCTGGAGGAAGGGAAGGCTCCCCAGCTCTGCTCAATTAGATGAATACTAACCTAAAATGTTCAGAAGTTTTTCTGTGTAATACAGATTTAATACCATATGCCTTGTCAAAGCCCTGGATGATGTGGCCAACGGGAAATGAGGAATCTTCCAACATCTCAGTCCCAAGAGGAGAAACTGGTTGGAGGACCAGGCTAAAAATGAACTGTGTCTTCATCCCAGTTCTGATCCTGACTTGCCATGACAGTTGTGTAAGCACACTCCTCACCCTCCAGAGCATCTCACTGCCTCACCAGTGTCAGAAGGTCTGATTGCCTCATGTTTATAAGATGTTGGAAATACTCCAGTGAAAGGCTGAGTGCAATTTCACTCCTTTAACAACCTACCATCTTGCATGAGCTGTAACCCCAGTGACAATGTTGTGTCACTCTTATTTTAAGCCTAACCTGATTTAAATTCACACAAAACCAGTGACAAGGACAGTTGACCCCATACATACTTACTTAGATTTCCGGTTTAAAGACAGTGTAAGTAAAGAATAAAATCTGAGCAGGATATTCAGAGTCTGGCCCTTAGGGAGCCCTTTCCTTCCCCCATAGAATGAATGCAGTGGTAATGGGAGTCCCTTGTCTCATATCTCTGGTGCACCTCTTCAGGTGCTCTTGGGGACAAAGGTTGTTTCCACCTCTCTTGGGATGCAGCCCTCTCCACCATGCACTATCTCACCCATGCACCATTGAGCCATGACAGAAAAAGCCAAATCCAGCTGATGCTTTTGGGGTCCATCAGCTGTCAATTTACACTCATCAGCAATGAAAATGTGGTGGTCTTCAGGCACTAGCACTGGAGATTTTGTCTATGCAGAGGGGTAAATGTATTGTGTTCCCTCAGCAGAGGGGTAAATGGTTGCAAAGGGTACAACCCAAGCCAGGTGAGGTCTTGTTAGTGATCTCCAAGCCATAGTAGTGGTCAGGCAGCTGTTTGTCTTGTGAAGGATGGAGTAAATAGAATCATAGAATAGTTAGGGCTGGAAAGGACCTTAAGATTGTCCAGTTCCAACCCTCCTGCCGTGGGCAGGGACACCTTCCACTAAACGATGCCATCCAAGGCTCCATCCAATCTGGCCTTGAAATACTTGCAGGGTAAATCAAATAGATGTGCAGTGTACAGCTGGAGTCTCCTGACACATGCTGATTGTGTATTGGCTAATAAAAGCATCGTTTGCATGTCTTCCACTGAACTCACAGACCTCAAAGATTTTACTGCTGGAGGTCAGGGAAACACTCGGGTACATAAAATAGTAATAAATCAGAGCCTGAAAAGTTTTGTGATTTGGTGGGGTAGCAAACAGTGTGGAAAGACCAAGTATACAAACTATCTCCCCTTCTTCCATATCTGTTTCCACTCCTTTCATAGCTCTTTCTCCCTTCAGTTTTTGTGCTTTGCCATAAGGAAGTACTGAGAGAAGCTGCACAGCATCACTTTGACTAAGATGAAGTCCCCAGCTGTTGTTTTGTTGGTTTGGGTTTGTTTTTTTCCATTCTGCAGACGCAAAATTTACGATGACAGTTAATCAATGGTGGTAATATGCTCCCCAATTTATTGATCAATTCGTGCATAAAAATGAATGTGAAATGCAGTGTTCCTGCTGCTGACTGATAGTTTTGTCACAAGGCAGCCAGAAACTCTAGCTCTCCTACCCATGGAGAGGGTCACCACCCCTCCTACTGGCTTCATTTGTGCGGAGGTGAGCATGCTTCTCTTGAAGCTTTGTGGGCTTCCAAGTAATGCATCACTTTCAAATTCATTTCCTGCTTGGGTTAATAAACAGTTGATTCATCTCCTTCTTCCTAGTTACAGGATAGTTGCAATGTCTACTAGACTGCCAAGGTGAAAGGGAGGCAGTCACCAGCAGTAACAGACTGCAGAGGAGTTCAATTACTTGTTTGCATCAATCTTCACTCTAAAGCTATGTTCGTATTGAATTGGAAAGGGTTTGGGCGGCAGGATGAGAAGAGATGTGTGGAAAGGAATCTCTTTCCTCCTCCAAGTTTTAATTCATGAGTACCATTGAACTATTCCCACAAGCAAAGCTCTGTGAGCCAGAGTATTTCTGATATAATGTCCCCTGTGAGGCATCACTTCAAAGCAACTAAAAGACTATTCTGACTATGGAATTGCAGGTAATCCAGGATCCCATTTTGGAGAATTTGTCCTTCTTTGCTCATCCTTTGCCAATAGAATGATTTGAGGGGGGGGAAGGCAATACAGAGACTGAGAAAGGGAGCCAAAATCAACATGGCATTGTAACAAATGGGGATTGTAAGGCACAGTAAGGAGCACGTCATGGGCACATCACTGTTATACCCCACTGAAGTTGGCTGGGCACAGGTTTTGTTCCTAAGAACCAGGTCCTAGAAGAAAGGCACGGATCAGAGCAATAAGGAAGACCTAGGTGTCTTGAAAGAGCTAAGCAAGTCAGTATTACATAGGAGGTGCATAGCCATGCTGTTTAGCATTAAACCCAGTGGGACAAATGGAATAATAATGCAATAAAAATAAGGTAGGGTTTTTTTTTTTGTGACTGAGCTCTTGACTTCACTATGCTTTGCTTAGTTCACTTCATGGTGTTTGTAAGTATATTGAGAGCCCCCAAGGATTTGGGAAAGCATCTTCTACTCTTCAAGGTCCAGTGATGATAAATCAATTTATCATTGATCAGTGATTTTCCAAATATTGTGTGTGGCTTCTCGAATAAAGCAGTTGCAAAATGTCATGGATATGGGGGACCAACTGGGAATCAACCATTAAAAGTTACGAGTCAAAGAAAATTGTTTCTAAATAACTTAAGATGTATCTGCCAATTGCTTATAAACGATCAATGCATTTAAAGAAAATCAGCATGGTTCCCACATGTTCTGCGAACCTAAATGGGGTTATTCATAATAAATTCTGTTTCTGATAAATAATTTGACTTGGGAGGACTGGAGAGAGGCCAATGGATCCATCTATTTAATATGAGCTATGGGTGATCCAAAGAATTGTAGAGACTTCTCTTATTTCAGTCACTGAAAGAATAACTGTGAAATTAATTAAAATCAGGCAATAAAACACCAGGATAAGTATAAGCATAAGCTGAAAATAGCGAAACTCTATGTATTTTAAGGGTAAAATCCTGCATGCTTTCATTCATTTTCTCTGCAGTCAGGATAAGAATTATTGCTTCTACTGGCATTTCTGTATCTACTAAGATCAGAACAAACAGAGATGGAGGCTTTCACTCTGTGTAGACAGAGCTTAGCATGCTGCCACCTAATCTGTGCTGGTGCCTTTGAACACTGCAGCTCTTGAATGCAAATAATAAATTATGTCTCTGATGTTAATAACCCCTCAGTTTTTTGTGCAAGATGAAGAGCGGAGCAGATAAAAGAGAACTGGCAAATACAGTTAATTTAGATTTTCAAGATGGTTTTGGAAAAGTGCCTTGCAAGAAGCTATTAATGGCATTTGGTGACTATAGAGGGAGACAGCAGGCAGAGGCATAGCTTCATCAGTGGTGGAGAGGAGGGACAGAAAGAGGAGGGCTAAGAGTTCAATTCTCAGCATGGGAAGAGGTTAATAACAAGGTCTGCCCAGAATCAGGTTCGTTAAGACTAGTGAGGAATAAAAGCAACCACATAAAGGCCTAATAAACCTCAAAAACTGCCAACATGAATTTCAATATAGCCAAGCACAAGGCAATGCGGCTTGAAAGGAATGATTTAAATGCTCTGTACATGCTGATGATTTCTGTATTCGTTTTAACCCTCCAGACCTTGGGACATCATAGCCGACAGCTGAAAGAAGTGATTTGACAGTACACAGTGGGGGCTTGCAGCGGTGAGAAGACTGCACAGCTGAGTTAAGGGATGGATGGAGGAAGCTGTGTCTAATAATAATAATGTGGCTAATAATAATCTGATGAGCTAATGCTTCATCTGTACCACCTGCTGTATTGCATCCTGATCGCCCTTTTGTTGAGAAGAGGAATGGTAGAATCATAGGATTATTTAGGTTGGAAAAGACCTTTAAGATCATCGAGTCCAGCCATTACCCCAACGCTGCCAAGTTCATCATTAAACCATGTCCCTAAAGTGCCACATCTACACATCTTTGCAATACCAACAGGGACGGTGACTCAACCGCTTCCCTGGGCAGCCTGATTTATGCTTGATAACCCTTTTGAGGAAGAACTTGTTCCTAATATCCAGTCTAAACCTCCCCTGGCACAGCTCTTGTCCTATCCGTTGTTATCTGGGAGAAGAGACCGACCCCACCTCTCTAGAACCTCCTTTCATGCAGTTGTTGAGAGCAGTAAAGTTCCCCCTGAGCCTCCTTTTCTCCAGACTAAACCCTCAGAGGTCCCTCAGCCATTCCTCATCACACTTATGGTCCAGACCCTTCACCAGCTTCGTTGCCCTTCTGTGGTTAGCCAGGATTGCTGATAAATGTTGGACAGTGATAGGTAGGGCAAATAGGAAAATAATGGAGGGATCAGCACCATGTGGTTCCTCCATACAGGGAAAGTTCCTGAGAAGGAAAAGTGATGAGATTTAATCCATAGGTAAAGAAGATGAGTAAGTTAGAACTGATGTAATTTATAGGGTTAATGCTCATAGGAAAAAGCTTGTCTGCCACTCTCTGGTTTTACTTTTTGCCTTTTGATCCTGTTTGTGCAGTGATGAGTAGGCAGAAGTACAAAGAAAGCTAAAGGCAGTTTGTTTCAGAGGGGAGAAGTGTTCCAAGGCTGCACGACAACAGTTTGTGCACCTTGGTGGGGAAAGTATTTCTTGGAATTATTTCATACAGGCTTATATGTGTATGGATCTATATATTATTTTTAGTTAAGGATCTAGTACTTTAAGGATATAATAGTTTAAGTAACAAGTAGTTTAAGGGTCTAGTAGATATAGTGCATACCGAGGTCAAACTGGTAATGGAAAGGGATGTCACGCTGTGCAAATATCACCCTGTTCATAAGTGCTGCTATACACAAAATCCCTTGCACACAGCAGTGATTGCAGAATGGGCTATCTCCTTCCAAAGGAGATGAATGTGGTTCAGATTTGATGGCAATTTTTGGTTCTAGGTCCAGCTGTCTACAAGTTGCCTGTGCCCAGTGTGTGGTGTCCCAGACCACTCTGGAATGACTTGGGTAGGGGCGGAACGCTTTGCCTGTGTATGGCACCCAGCAGTTTCTCAAGCTCAGTTTTTAAGCTTGTTTGAACCCCAGGAATGAAACATGGCTGTATGCAAATTTGTAACAATGATCCAGAAATAGTAATCCTTAATCATGGGTAATTTCTAAAATGAATCAAACACATTTTTTTCTTTCCAATTAATAATTCTCTTATTGCTAAGCATTAGCAATGATAAGGGCTTTCTAATGTCCCTACAGTTTGTTTTGAAAAGGAATTGGTCTCTCCTTTTAATAAATTCCCTTTGGAAATGTAAAGTTTAATTGAAAACCTTAGAAAAAAAGATAGGTCTGGCCAAAGCAGTCACTGCTGTTCATCCTTAATTACAAGATGTTTTTTTGTCTATAGATTTAATGTATGTGCTTGTGGAAGTGTGGCTCAGACTCTTCCTTGGGCATGCACTAACTTGATGGCCTTAATGGCCATGTCAGTGATCCACGGATGATAGGTCACCAAGAGATAGGGCATTTTGAAACTGCACCTTTCAATCTATGCTACTGCACCTTTGAGGTGATTCTGAGGCAATCACAGGAACCAGCCAAGAAGCAATGATTTTGTATCCATCATGGAGCATCCTAGAAACGTCTTGGGTAGTGACTTTCATCATACCCCTGGCCTTTGAACATGTCTAAAGGACTGTTCTAAACTGCAGGAAGTTGAGCAAAATCAGAAAGCCAGGGGAGGTTGTATTGGACCACGTTACCCTGCGCTGGTATTTCTTTGCTATTTTGGGATAAAGCTGCTCTAGGCCTCCTGAATAAACCTAAAAGTAAATGTATAAGCATAGTCTTCCCTTGAGGCAATGTATGGACTTAGTGGAGAAACATCAGGAGGCATCTGGCTGGTGATGTCTGCCTGGAAATGCATGGACTCTAATTGGGGACATAACAGCTGGGCTGGAGATACACAGGCTGTCACACATGCAATGAACGCACATGGCCTCACTGTCAGGAAAGTCATGTTTTCAGTGTGCCCCTCCACTCTTTCCTCCTCCTAGTCTAGGTTAAAAAAAAGCAGTTTCCATAGAGCTGCAGCAAGGAAAGACTGAGGAAGGAAGGTTTAATGGATATCATGAGGGCTTGAAATGCAGAAGGGCTGTCAAGTTAAAACATAGATGCTTTTGAGCTCTGCAGATGGTATGGTAACTGCATGTTCAGAACGTTGTGTGCACCAGTGTGCCAGCTGCCCTGCTGCACGAGGAGGCATGATTTCCTGTGGTTCCCCATTGATATGCCCACAGGAGAAGTTTGTGAGCACTCAGACTTATCTTCAGGAAGACAGAGTTACACTCAGGAGTTCCTGGCAGTTTAATTCTCACTTCTCCCATAGGATACACCTGGCACAGTAGTTATTTTGCCAGCTTACTTTTGGTAAGTCAGAAGTAAGAAAGTGTGGATTTAACAACAGAAGATCTTTATCCCTTTCAGGAATGTGTTTCACTGGGAAACGAGGACTTCTCCCATTTGTTGTTCCATGCTGCACAGAGTATGTAGATAATGGGACAGGCCATTCCTGGGCAGTGTCTTGTTCTTTCAGTCTTGTTGCAGCTCTGCTCCTCTTGCCTTGGGCTGTAGTCCCTGTGGTTCATGTGGTCTGTCCACCTGGGTCTCCTACCCTCACCCTGCCTCTGACAAAGAGGACCTTTAACTATGCAGAGTTAGTGGGATAATTTGACTGAAAATTGTCCTCTACCTGATCTGGATGTCGTGCAGGACCCAAAGTGGCCTTGTAGGATGCAAGAGTCAGTTACACTCTTCGTGGGAGCCATGAGTCAAGTAATGCATGTAGGCTTAGAACTGCAGAAGACAAATGTCTACTGACAAATTCTTCCTATCCCATCCTTTAACTTTCATTCTGTACCTGCTTTCTTACAGAGAAACTGTTCTGCAAACATTATAGAGAGCTTTAACATATTAAAATTAGGTTTAGATTAGCATCTTCCCAACTGGAAATCCAGGTGCTTTAGTTACCATGAGTTGAGCTCTCTGGAGCTTGGAGACAGCCATAAAGCTTCAGTGAACATCCTTAAATAGCTATTCTGCACGTATGAATGCTGCTCATTGGAAATCAACTACCTCATTTCCAGAGCAAATGGCATGCATTGCTGTGTGTAACTCTCTCCTTCCCTGGGTATTAATTGCTCTATTCTTCTGCTGAAGAGCATAAACCAGGCCCTGGAGTGCAGGTTTTGTGTTACATATTCCTGTCTGGTCCAATTTTTCTTCTCCATTTAGTGGAAGGTGCAAGTGGGCAAAAGAGAAGAAGTATCATGTTGGAGAAGAAAGGGAAAGAAGCAGTGTGTGCATGATTTAAAAAATAATAGTGAGTGGTAGTCATCTGGAAGGAAACCTTTGATTCAGATGTTGAATTTATATTATTGAGGAGAAATAAAATGAGCTCTGAACACCTGACCTCTGCAACTGAAGTCTTTGGTGGCACATGGCTAGACATTGACTCAGAAACTTACAGACACCTGATTAGCACCCTGGATTTTACATTTAATGAGGCCCTTAATGTATTTGCTTTTTAGCAGCAGATGTAGGTGATATTAGTGTCCTTGAACAGCCGATAAACTGGGGTGACACTCGCAGAATCACATAGTGGTGGAGGTTTGAGGGAATCTCTGTAGATCATATAGCCCTGAGCTAAAACAGGATTAGCTAGAGCAGGGTTGGTGAGGACCACATCCAGAAGGGGTTGAATATCTCCAAGAAAGGAGACTCCACAGCCTCTCTGACCAGCCTATTTTGATGGTGACCCCTGTCACAGTAAATGAGTTCCTTCTGTTTAAATGGCTTTTCCTGTATGC
Organism: Psilopsiagon aymara; assembly: GCA_024733675.1. Taxonomy (NCBI): domain Eukaryota; kingdom Metazoa; phylum Chordata; class Aves; order Psittaciformes; family Psittacidae; genus Psilopsiagon; species Psilopsiagon aymara. The sequence continues at coordinate 21,972 of JANRGW010028467.1, forward strand.
CACTTTGTGCTTGTTGTACTGTCACTGGGGCACCACTGAGAGGAGTCTGGCTGCGTCTCCTGTGTGTTCTCCTATCAGGTATTTATACACAGGGAAAAGATCCTCTTGAGCCTCCTCTTCTCCAAGCTGAACAGTCCCAGCTCTCTCAGCCTCTTCTTGTGTGACAGATATTCCCATCCCCTAATCATCTTCATGGCCCTTTGTTGGATTCACTCCAGTGTGTCCATGTCTCTTTTGTATTGGGAAGCCCAGCACTGGATGCCTTGGCTGCAGGCACCATTCTTTGGAGAGCATCCACACTATCCATCAGAAAATGATCAAGGAAGGCAGGATCTGGACCCGTAGGTCCCAGCTCCCCACTATGACAGCGAGGCCAGTATTTTCTAGCCAGGCTTGGAGGTGTTTCCCTTCTGTGGCTTCTCTTCCTTGCTGTAATGAAAGCCTGGTTGAACTGATTATCAGAAGTGGAGAAGTTGATGAGTCACTGTCTTATAGAGCAGCGCAATTTTGTGTGGAGCACTGCACTGATCTGCCTACCCATCTTGGGTGAAGATTTATTTATGGTGCTCTCCGAAGTGATACTGTAATATCCTTTTCTAGCCCACATTCCCTCTGTTACCTCCTCACTATGAGATTGCTGTTTGGCTTTCTTTTCCCCCCAAGTGTGTTAAATACAATTACTGCATATTGAGGGTGAAGGGAGCAGGATATTGTTAGGATTTTTATCATCAAATTACTTCTTTAAACAAACTGGAAGGCTCTGATCAGCTGTGTAGAGCACAGTGTACTAGTCCTGGCCTTGATGACTTCTCTCCTTTCAAAGCCCTAGCAAGATTCAGTGAGGATTCAGAGGTTACCCAAGGTAAAGGTGGAAAAAACATTGATGTGAACATCTGTTCCTGGTGCTGGCTTCTTCACTCTCAGGGTGAGTTCAGAGGCAAAAGATTTATCTCAGTGAAGCATCTCTTCTGCTTGGTAAGTCATGCTTCACTAATGTACTCATCTACCAGGAGGCTATTTTCAGTTTATGCCCATTCTAAAAATGAAAGCATATCTCCCCACTCCTCCCCAGCCTCCTTGCTCTGCCCTGGGAGGGCTTGAGGGGCTGATGGAGGCATTTGATGCCTGCAGGGGAATGTGGGTGCTTTGCCATCTTCTTCAACGCAGCGTGAGAAGAGTGATCTGCTGGAGGTGTCTATGACAGGCAGAGCTTGCCAACCACTACTTCTCCCTCCTCTGCTGAATGTGTGAAGGTGGTCAGGTCACGTTTAATTTTGATATAAGATTAAAACGTGTTTAGAGGCAAATTCAGAGTGTTGCCTGGCAGGGGACCTGTATTGCCCTCAGCACTGCTAAGATTAGATTGCTAAGTGCAAGCGATGAAGTGGTACTTTCACTGCTTCAGCAGAAGTCCAACTTCTCTCTTTCTACAATGAGCTGATTGATGCATTCTGATGATGTTCCTTTCATGTCCTGAAATACTAAATTTGCCTTGTTTTGACTCATGCTATCTTTCAGTCAATATACAGTTGTCTAATACCCAAAATGTTAACCCAGAGGGGCAGCAGTGAAATGGTTACCAAGAAGGACAAGGGAGCGCGGAGATGGAGATAAAAGGGAGATGAAAAGGGGGATTATCTGAGTTGCTTTGGTTTGCTGCAGGGGGATGAGTCACTGGTGGTGGTGCCTAATGTGGATTTTGAGAGATGTGGGTCTCTTTCTGAGTGAGATTTCCAGTGGAAAATATGGTTTAAATGTGGGCTAATGTGCAATGATGCAACGGGGACAGTAAAGTGCATATGCTGAACTGAAAAGCTCTGCAGCCAGCCACCCGGTGAAAGGATTGATGGGCTATTTATTGCAGATTATATGACAGGGGAAGAAATCTGGCTCATCAGGGGCCAGGGAAATTAAATGTTATTCTCCTGTCACGGTAGGTGCTGAAATCAGTCTGTTACCTCCTGTTACCTCTTTTAATGAGCATGCAGAGCAGCCTGTTGCTCAGTGTATGAGGCCAGCTTTTTAGAGTTGTAGCTGACTAATTTTGAGGGCAGCAATAACATTTCTGGTTGTGAATTTCGGAGCGTAAAATGTTTTTGGTATAGATCAAGAAAGATAACATCCCTGTCAGGTTAAAATAGCGATTGTCCATTATGGAAGTTTTTCATCTTAAGATAGCTTCTTTGAACCATCAGATTATGGTGCTACTAGAAGCATGATACTGAAGCAGACCTGTTACATGCAATATTTGACTTCCACAGGTTTCGGGAGAGGTCACCCGGTTTACAGCCCTATAGGGGTTGACCCTGTCTTCATGCCATGCAGTTCTGTGCCATTATGTGGATACTGTGTCTCTACTTCCTTGCTGACATATGACAACATTTATATAAGTCAAAAAACACGTGTTGGGAATGTGTTAGCCAGGGCAAATTTAGTCCTGTGCTTTTCATCAGCAGTACCTCTCCCTAAACCCTTCTTAGCTCTTTAAGCCTGGTTATGGTAAAGATTTTGTGCCATTGGTGACATACAGTTGGCTCAACTTTGCTTAAATCAGGAAAAGGTATTTCCTGCTTTGAAAACAGTAGCAATTTCTTTGCTCATCTGCCAACATCTATCAGTGTGTTCCAGTCACATTTTACCTGTCTTAATCCAAATTATATCATGCCCTAATGCCTACCAAACACCAGGGCTAAAGGGTATTGGATTATGCCGTTGGGGACCATTGCTATACAGGATATGAAGATAGGCTGAGAAAGTTGGGGCTGTTCAACCTGGGGAAGAGAAGGCTGCATGGAGAGCTCATAGCAGCCTTCCAGTATCCGAAGGGGGCTACAGGGATGCTTCATTAGAGACTGTACTGATAGGACAAGGGGTAACGGGTTCAAACTGAAACAGGGAAGTTTAGATTAGATATGAGGAAGAAGTTCTTTAATGTAAGGATGGTGAGGCACTGGAATGGGTTGCCCAGGG